>SZWC01013235.1:53714-71256 GCA_023375785.1 Penium margaritaceum | reverse complement strand
GGTGTTGGGGGCAGAGGGGGATGGGGTGGGACGGATCGCATTGCATTTGCAGCGACGCTGGTCCGCGAAGGCCGGGGGCAAAAGGCGACGTGGCTGAGAATAAGAGCGAGAAAATAATAATATGTTTGTCTGACGGCAGGAAACGGGTGGTGCGAAAGAACCTGGCTATCCAGCTAGGTGCAGACGTAGGCGTTGGGACTTCCTGGAACTTGTCTTGCGTACTTTTGCAGCCAATGTTCGACCACAACCTGTTTAACTGTTTTCGACCTTTGACCGCCACAAAAGAATGACCGAGTAGTGCCGAGACACCATTCATACCCCACCCTGGGTGTCAGGAGGCGATTTCAAGTTTAGAACGAAAAAATTAAACATTCACATAAATAAAAGGATTTCATTCATGAAAAAAATTATCCACATTTAAAATCATTCCAAATTTCCTTCACAAAAGATGTTGCATGAAATCTTTGATTGGTGGATCAATCATTTTTCTGACAGTTCCACAAATGAAGAAGCAAAAATTCTGGTGAATTTAATCCTCCTTCATGAATCTGAAATTCGAAATGTAAATCTATGTGTTTTTTAAGACAACAAACCCGAGCTCACGTAATCCACCAAGCAAGCCAGGGAAAAATGGGCAGAATGGGTTGGTTCTTATCCCTACTCTCAGTTTTCTTTTCTAGACTAGCAAAAGAAATGATTCCGGATTAAAACATTAGGAAATTGAAATGTGCTTTATAGTCATTCCTTGTAAAAGAAATTATGTAGAACATGTGAAATGCTTGCACTCGTACTTAATCTATGCAAAATTGGTTAGCAAAGCCCAATGTTTTTTCCAAAGAAAACCTTCAAAGTGGCAAACATTTCCCGGGAATACCACTGTGACCCTCCATCATTGCCCAACCTCATGGCATTACTTCCTTACGTGGTCCAGGTTCAGGGCAGTGGATAAGTCCATCCTAAGACATATGAATGTGGATTCTTTTCCTCGGTTACTATGTAACCCTATGCACGCTTCGCATGCAACACCTGGCTCTTGCTTTATCGTAGGGCATGATAACCCTTCTACCCAATTCGCGACGGATCATGGGCGCCCCATCCGGCGCTTAAAAAATAGGACTCCCCCACCCGGCGGTCAAATAAAAAAACTAGACATCCCACTCGCTTCACCAAGCTCCGTCAGCGGCATGCGTCGTTGATCAAGCAAAGCGAGATGGGGCATGTCAATCCCCTTGCGATTCCCGCTCCCACGCGAGAGATGTGAAAGAGGTCATCGCTCGATCGCAATCGAGCAAAAACGCCTGCTTTCGAGATCGAGCAGAAACGCTCGTTCAAATTTTTTTCCGACCCGCTAAACCCCCACTTTTACATGTATACCATAGTCAAACTCTACCCTCACTTACATTTAAGGTTTTAGGGCAATAGTTTTCCGCGCGCTCCTGTAAGGTCTCATTGTAGCGAGGCCCACCAGGTTCTCTTTCAACGCATGGGGAGTCTCCGATCCCCATGCTGACTTAACGTAACGCCCCCTCAAGCATTTACCAAACCCTCCATAGAGGGGTTTGTGAATGTTAAAAAAAATGTCGATGTCAGCATGTTCACGCTTCATCGCATGGAACGTTGACATGCTGCCTTTTCTCGTTGTTCGTATGTAGGGGAGTCTTACTCTTCCAAACCATGGATAGGTTAGTTTTATTCTTGTGAACGCCGGTAGGGCATACACACATTACAATTGTGTGGGTCATCCCTACTGTAGAGGTGAAATGTTTTATGATTTTAAAACATTTTGTAGAAAATGTTTGACCATGGCAATTGGCATGGTCAATTGTGAGGGCCATGTGGATGTTGGAAGAAGACAACCCACCACTAGGGGCTCGTTTCCATGACCTCCAAGAAGACAAGGAAAATCTAACTTATGCCCCCATACAATGTTTCACTTGGAAATGTGTCAAACCCTCGTCATATTAGGTGAGAGATTTTTACCGTACCCTTAGTCCATCGGCGACTTCTCGTTTATTGAATAAAACATACTCAAATGGGCTCTCCGCAAAAGCAAAGAGAGAGCTGGAAATGAAGTGGGAGACACAACTGACATAATCATAAAACAATCATAATTGTAAACACGAAAGCATTGAGTACATTCAAAATGTCGGTTTTTCTCTATGACGTCGTGACTCGGGAATGACCCGTAATAAGAGGGGACTCGGCAGAGTCCGAGGCCATTCCTCGACCGGCTCGCAACACATATGTCGCGGTGAACGCGCGCGTGAGAAACGGTCTCCTAAGATCAAGCGCAAGAGCAAACTACTCTAGCAGGGCTGTCTACCGCGCTAACAGGGCCCCTCGGAGCAACAACAACCCCCCCCCCTAGCGCAATGGAACTGTACAAGACGCACAAGGGGCGAGCTGAGCCGCACAACCATTTTTTGGGGCATTAGAGCTCGCTGTCTGAAAGGAAGACCATAGCGGACAAGGCAAGAGTTGCACCCGGGATCAAATCTTCAAACTTTCTTTGCGACTTCAATACAACTTCATTTCTTGCTCCGCTCTTTTGTTGGAGTCGTAATTTTACGCTCTTTGTGTTTCTTCTTAGCTAGAGGCCCACTTGTGCCATCCGGCCGTGGCATTGCAAACTATGTACGTAGCTTGTTCTTTCACTTCCTTGTATAACATCCTTCAAGCTCCTCCTAAACAAAGTGAGATTAATCTCCTCTATATTTGAGTGAG
The DNA here is from genome assembly GCA_023375785.1 of Penium margaritaceum. Taxonomy (NCBI): domain Eukaryota; kingdom Viridiplantae; phylum Streptophyta; class Zygnematophyceae; order Desmidiales; family Peniaceae; genus Penium; species Penium margaritaceum. Next base: position 68,532 of record SZWC01013235.1, on the reverse strand, counting down.
TTGGTGTGTTAGTGGAAATGCTGGTGTTATACCCTTGAAGATGAGTGAGTCAAATCTCCCCCTTGAATGTTCACACTTGATTTAGTCGAGAAAGTTCAAAGTGAGTAAGCTAGACTCCTCCTTTCAAAGAAACTCACTAAATCACACCCACAAGGATTCCAAGCTTGAAGAAGAGGGTGGGAGCAAAGGTCTGAAGTGAATAGCATTACAAGAGCAAGTGTGTACTCCACCTTAAAAAAACCACTGTTCCACTCCCCTCCAGCATTACACTCTCATGACAAAAGCTCTTGCCTTTGCCATGGCGAGGAGGACAACCCGATTGTCAACCCTTTTCTGTGGTCCGCCTCTGATGTGCACACCCAAGCGTGGGACCAAGCGAAGAGGTTTGATTTGCCATGCTTCACGGGAGGGAACCAAAGCTCCCCTTTGACATCCACGACGTCCTCAAGACATGAAGAAAGGGGGACGGAGACGCGAGGAAACCTTTGTGCCTCATGAACCACCTATGCACCGTCCACTGTACACGCTCATTCTCAAAGATGACCATGAACACTTGATCTTCCACATCGACGGAGGCACCAAGAGCCCAGCTGAGGAGGTTGAGGCAGATCCGGCTGAGACGAGTCAAGAGCCTATCCCGGACGCAACTCCGGGCAGTGATGTTCATGCTTCCAAGAATCTCAACCTTCAGGACGGAGCTGACGGGTACGTCTCGGAAGAGGGCGTAATGGCCAACAACGAAGAACCTAACGACACATCAGAGGAAGAGTATGACGACACTACTCTTGAGCTTGAAGCTGTTGAGACATTGGATGACGAAGACTCCGAACCTCAGCATGAGGAAAATGATCAGGAGCCCAATGCGGGCGTCCATCACAAGACCAACAACATCCTTGGACCAGTAGAGAGGTGCCACGTGCATTTTGAGGATGATGGCGATGGCAACGAGGGCAAGCCGCCCTCTGACCAGCGCCTTCGTGTCGAGGTTTCTGGGTAAGAGTCTGAGGTGCCTAGTCCCTTGGGCACTATCGCAAGTGAATTGAGGAGATCTAGCACGAACCGCACAGGTGATGAAGAATCCCTCCGCAGCCTTGGTTTCGGGGGCTCCCTGAGCATTCACCATGCTTTCTTCAAGGCCATTCGCCTGCTCAAAGTCGAGGAAGATGTTGCGATGTTGAAGGCACAACTTAGTTTAGAAGTCTACAACGTCTTCGTCGTCATTGTGGGAGCAATGGTGCAGTCACAAGAAAACCATGGATCCATTGCGATTACACTTTAGCAGCGGCAACTTCACCAATTGAAATCTATTCAAGGAGAATAAGAAGCTTCACGGAGAGCTTGCTGTCGCACTGAACCGTGTAGAGGAGGAAGCCACAACAAGGGAAGTGCTGAAAGTGAAGAAGCATGGGGTGGCCCAGATATACGAAGTTATAGTTGTTTACGCGACAGGAGAGGCAACTGAACGCGCAGTTGAACGCCAGGAGCAAGCATGAACTGAGACGCCTCGCGCCAACATGTAGCCAACACCGACGACTACCTCCATCCACGTAGTGCAACCCACCACAATTGGGGGATTGACAACGACTAGCATGACGGATCGCTCAGTGTTTGACCCTGCCGATAAATACGATGGCATGTCCAACGTACACACGTGGCTGACATGGTTTAAGCTGTAGCTGCAGCTGAGGAACGTGTCCATGGAGGATTGGGGGGCCCAAGGCATGCAAGCAGTAAGCCGCGAGCAATTCGAGCAGCTGGTGGATGTATGGTACACAAAGGAACGACAGGGTAGTCCCAAATGGGAAGAGTATGAGGAACTCATGGGGGAGTTGTTCTCACTCCAAGTAGACTCGCAGGCAAAAAAAATGAGCTGGAAAGTTTCAGGTAAGGGTTCATGACCTTGAACCGATATGTGGAGGACACGCTGAGCCCAGCGTGTCCAACTGCATCACATGACCAAAGACACAAAGATCGCACTCTTCCTCAACGGCCTAGCACGTCAGCAACTCAAGTTCCGTTGCATCACAGACAAAGACCATAAGCGATGGGCAAGCTTGCAGGCGGTAACAAAGTATGTTTTGGATACATACAAGAAGAACTCGGCTTTATGGGACACGACGACTCTAGGACATGGGACAAAGCCCGAATTTTCAAGCTTCCATGAGAATAAAGGGGAAAGCGCCCTCTTGGGGGACAAATTGTGCACTCCAAAAAGCCCTGTATTCAGGAGCAGAATTCATCTCAGCCTGGCACCTTCACATGTAGGATGTGCAATGAGCCGTGGCACTTTGCACGCAAGTGCGCGCATCGCCAGTGCCAAGGTCCCCCACAGGGGCAAGCCTTCAACCTAGGTCAAGATGGCAGACCTTTTGGAGGTCCCATCCGGCAATGAGCGCAGGGACACCAGCATAGTGGCACTTGTCCAAGCCAGGGTGTTGGAGGTGGAATGGCTGCTGGTGCTTCATGCGGTTAGAATGTTGGACCTCGCCTGGGTCATATTGGCCATGGGCACACGCTTGGAGGGCAGCAGCAGCCAGCTCTTGAAGCTATCTAGAGGATCCGAGTCCGTCGAAGGCAGCGTGGACGTGGATGCCCTCGCGCGACAGATGAGCAGGATGGCTACGACCAACCGTGTGGAGAACCGCGTGGGTACTTGTACAAAATTTTGCCAACCCCAGCAGTAGAGAGTGGATGACTACCTGGGGGATTAACAACTTAGGAGATGAGAAAGTTTTCATGTTTGTGGATGATGATGTGAAATTACTCAAATTCTTGTCATCTCAATACTTCGCAATGATACTCTCATCATTCACCCAACCTGGTTCTCTTTATTGTGGCCGATTTTGTCCACTGATTTATGCCACGAAGGAGAATCTTGATAATCGTGACTGCTTTGTAATGGAAACAAAAGAAAATGTCAAGGAGATCATCCAAGAAAGACAACAAGTGCATGAAGAACAAACACTGACATTGATCACGATAGCAGTCCGCATACACGAAGACTCTGATGTCTCCCAGTTCAAGGAGTGGAGGTTACTGGAAACTTTCACTCGGTGGCACCACATGTGGGAGAAGGTGGACGACATGGTGGAGCTCCGCCGATGCTCCCATGCCTACCTGTTTTACCATTTACATGTCAAACCACCTGTGAATCTGTTCATACGTAAATCATGTGCCAACATGACGATGCAGTTTTCGGGAAGTGTAAACGAAACATCGGCTCACATTATTGGAAACACCAAAGCAGATGATTCTTTTGTGAAAGCAGAATTCCTTGCTGCAACCAGCCTTGAATACACCCCGAGAGAAGGGAAGGTGGTCGTGGGAGACAATCGAGAGGTACCAATCCTCAGTGATTGCATGGTCTGACTCTCCCTTGGAGGATTGAGTACAAAAACTTGCCTTACATACCTTGATCTCATATACCCATTCGACATTGTCTTGGGAGACCCGTGGTTGGCGAACCACAAAGCAAAAGTGAATTTTGAATAAAGAATGCTGGAAATTGTGAAGGAGCGGCCAAAGATCACCATTTCACCAATACCTCTGATGCTTCGACTTGAGAGGAACACATCTGCAGCGCTGACTGCAATACAAGCAAAGCGAAGGCTGTGACAAGGTGCTTACTACTTCTTGGCCAATGTGCGGAGAACCAAGGAAGGAGAAAAACACCTCACAAAAGGTGTGGCTAACGTTGTTTCTGACTTTCAAGATGTGTTTGAGGACCTGCCACACGGCCTACCTCCGGCAAGGAAGGTGGGTCATACCATACCACTCTAGCCTGGAGCGGCGCCACCATTTCGGGCAATGCATCGGTTCAGCCTGGCTGAGAGGAAGGAAGCAGAAACACAAATCAAGGAGTACCTATGCAAAGGGTGGATTGAGCCAAGCTCGTCTTCCTTTGGCGCACCAATCCTCTTTGTGGGTAAGAAGGATGGAGGTCTGCGTATGTGCGTGGACTATCGAGCATGAAACAAACTTACGGTGAAGAACCGTTATCCACTATCATGAATTGAGGACTTTTTGACCAACTTCAGGAAGCAAGAATCTTCACATTGCTCGATCTAACTTAAGGTTACCATCAGATCTGCATCACGGAGGAGGATGTGTCTGAAATAGCATTCCGCAGAAACTTGGGACATTACCAATTATGAGTGCTCTCTTTCGGGTTGACCAATGCATCTGTAGATATTCAGGTTGTGATGAACAACGTGTTTCAAAACTAACTCAAAAAGCATGTGTTGGTGTATCTCAATGAAATCTTGATTATCTCCACGACAGAAGAATACCACAAAAGCACTTGCAAGAGGTGTTAGAAATTCTCCAAGATAACAAGTTCTTTGCAAAAATGAGCAAGTGACATCCGAGTGGACCCACGAAAGGTACAAGCCGTGAAGGAATGGCCCCGTCCTAAAAACACAGGTCAGCTTCAATCTCTTTTTGGCGCGTCAAACTACTTCAGACACTTCATGATGGACTCTTCCTTGGTTAGCGAGCTTAGAGTCCTCACATGAAAGAAAACACAGTGGTGCAAGACAGACAAATGCAAAGGAGCCTTCAACAAGGTCATGGAAATACTGGCATTTGCGCCTGTGCCAGCCCTATCAGATCCAAAAAAATCATGGGAAGTAAGGTGCGATGCATCGATCATTGGCATTGGAGCAGTGCTCATGCAAGACAGCCACCCGGTGGCATACGAGAGTTGAAATATTTATGATTTTGAGACATGCTGCACCACGGGAGAGCAAGAATTTCTTGCAATTGTACATGCCTTCAAGACTTGGCGTTGTTATTTGGAAGGAGCAGAGAAGGAGATCATAGTGGTTACCAATCACAACCCCCTGATATACTTCTGAACCCAGCTCAACCAGTCTCACCTTCAAGCGCGTTGGATCAAATACTTGAGTTGATTCTCGTTCACTTGGCAATATCGGCCCGGCCGAATCAACGTGATAAACCCCTTGAGCCGGAACCCTGTTTTTGTGGAAATCATGGTGGAAAGTAAGAACCTGTCGGAGTGTAACTCTGCGACTATGGCAAAGGCAACAACTCGACATGTGAACTTGCTTCGTACAGCTCCAAGGCCACTAGTGGGAGCATACCCTTTCAAGAGATGGATTCGCATGGGCTACACTATCGATCCATGGTTTTAGGATTCACAAAACATTGAGCGACATGGCCTCATTGAAGTAATGGGCCTCTACAAGCACGGTAAGCAATTGGTGGTTCCACACATGGAGAAATTGTGTGAGTAGGTACTATTCAAGTTCCATAACCCTCCAGCAGCCAGACACGTGGGCCCAAAGAAGACAAGCTACGTGCTCTCTACACAGTACTTGTGGCTAGGATGGAGTAATAACGTGCAGGGGTATTGTATGGTTTGTGACCTTTGCCTCTGAAACAAAAGCAAGCAACAAGTCACAAGGGGGCTACTCTCGCCCTTAGAGCTACCAAGCGCTCCATGGGAGTTTGTGGCCATGGATTTCATCACCAAACTTCCATAAATAACAGAGGATCATGATGCCATCTTTGTGGTGATCGATCGTGCTACTTGCATGGCGCACTTCATGTCCACAACGTCACAGATCACTACAAAGGAAATAACATGCCTAATCTATCATGGCATCGTGTAGTACCACCTCATCCTGCTAGAGATCATCTTGGACCGTGACCCTCGATTTGCAAGCCAGTTTTGGCAGGCAGTCAATGAGTGATACGGGAAACGAGTGAACATGTCAACTACATTCCATATGCAGATGGACAGATGGTCAGAGCGCATGAATCGTACATTGGAACAAATGCTATACATGTACATCGACTCAAGGATGGAGGACTGGGATGACTTCCTTGCTCCTGCAGAGTTTGCTGTCAACAATGCGGTAAGCGAGTCGACATGTTATACTCCCTTTTTCCTCAATCATGGTCAGCATCCGATGGTGCCCGCTTTTATGGTGAAGCACGGGGGCGGTGGTGATCAGGTTCCCTCTACCCAGGTCTTTGTAGAAAGAATGGATGTGATTTGGCACGATGCAAAAGACAGCTTGTACCCTGCTCGACAACGCCAAAAGGCCTATGCTGATGAAAACCTACACGAGGTCAAGTTCTCCGTTGGTGACCGAGTGCTTTTGATCACTAAGAACTTACGGCTGAAGACACGAGGTCCACGAAAGATGTTGCCAAAGTGGATTGGACCATCTTTTATCACGCATGCAAAAGGACCAGTGGTGTACCGGTTGGACTTGACATCTGCAATGAGCATTCACAACGTGTTCCATGTGAGGCTACTTGCACCATGCAAAGCGGATGGATCTGTTCAGCCACCCAGGCGTGCTGATCTTGTTGTCGAAGGCCAATGCGAGGTCCATCGCATCCTCCAGCACCGTGAGCGTGTAATCCACACACGAGTAGTCAAGAAGTACGTTGTGCATTTGGTTGGTTGTGGTCCTGAACACAACTCGTGGGAGCCAGGAACTTCGGATGCCGAAGGCGGCTGTAGACGAGTGCTGGGAGGAACTGGCTGTCCGTTCAACTCGGTCTACCCTCAGGGGTACCACCCTGGCACACACCCCTTGAAGAGGATCTAGTACTATATCCTTGCTACCGTGCACAGTGTTACGAGGACGCCTGAACACATGTCACGAGGAAGCTCCTTACAAAAGGGTGAAGTAGCGAGGCCATTACTCCTTTACGGCTGAGCGTTCATGCCTTAAGATCTCATTGTGCAGCCAGTTTTTCTTTGTGAAAGTGAAAAAAAAAGAGTTTTCATCTGCTTATCCGTTGGATTTTTCCAAGTGTGCAGGTCACCATTCCCTCCAAGCAACACATCAAACCGGGACGATGTGGTCCTAAAGGTGGAGGAATGTAGAGGTGAAATATTTTACGATTTTAAAACATTTTGTGGAAAAGGTTTGACCATGCCAATTGGCATGGTGAATTGTAAGGGCCATGTGGAGGTTGGAAAAACACAACGAACCACTAGGGGCTCGTTTCCATCACCTCCAACAAAACAAGGAAAATCCAACTTATGCCCCCATACCACATTTCACTTACTTGGAAATGTGTCAAAACCTCATCATGTTAGATGAGATATTTTTGCCATGCCCTTAGTCCATTGGCGACTTCCCATTTATTGAATAAGATATACACGAACGGGCTCTTGACAGAAGGAAAAATATCACAAAATGAAGTGAGAAACACAATGGACATAATTGTCAAGTAATCATAACTGTAAACATGAAAGTATTACGTACCTTCGAAATGTCAGTTTTGCTAAATGATGACGCGACTCGGGTATGATCCGTAAGAAGAGGGGGCTTGGCGAAGTCCAAGGCCATTTCTTGACCCACTCGCGATTGAAACATTGAGAGCTTCTACATTTCAATGCTACCTACTTGGTAGGTTTCTTCACCTCCGTGTATCCTTCATTTTGTCCATGTACTCCTCCTTTTAGAGAATGAGCCTGAATCACCCCTTACCTAGGAGCAATAAGCCTCATTTGCCCCTGCCTTGCAACATGAGCCTGATTTGCCCCTTCTACACAGACACGAGTTTCAGCCATAGAAAGGAAACAATGTACTCCTCTCATTTGTCGAAAGACAGAATGTGAACGTTGCATGGATGCAACGTCGACATGCTGATGTCACTTTTTTTATCCAACAATTACAAACTCCTTGCTACAGGGGTTCGCGATTCCCCATGGTTTGAAAGGGAAAATGGTGGGCCCCGCTACCGTGGGGCCCAGTAGGTACCCACGTAAATACAAAACCCTGAACCTCGATAAATAATTAGGGGGTGGGTTTGTGTATGATGTGTACGTCAAACATGGGTAAAAAGTTTAAAAAACTGAAAACAATAACAAATGGGGAGTTTTAAACTCCCCAACGTTGAAGCGTCGGGGACTGATGCCGACGCACGTTGGCCGGAGTCACTGGCGCTCAACGACCTCCACCCCGTCCACCCCCGCAACCCCTCTTGCGACCCGTTCCATCGCAATCCTCAATCGCGATGGGCTCGATCGGCGAGTGGGTGGGCGGGCTGGTGGGCCGCGACGGGGAGGGGGGTTGGCGACGGTTGGCAAAGTACAGACTAGCATTTTCCTCTTGCAAATCCTCCCCTCCTCTTCACCCTTCAATGCTATCGTGGTCCTCCATCGAGAAAAATGCTATGGAGGGCCACAATCCAACACCACATGCCCGATTTTACCATTCTCAAGTAGTGACATGCATCCCTGTTCGAGCATGGTGAAAAAAGGTGGGCAAATGGGACATTTTTTTGCCGGGTAGGGGAAAACACGACATATTCTTTGGAGGCAGGGGAGAATGGGGCTTCTTATTATACTGTAGGGGGGATGTGGCTTATTGTTCTGAGGTTGGAGTATATGAGAGTCACGGGTGACAAAAAAAGGGGTGATGTGTAACAAACGAACGGGAAGCTTGGCACACTGGGCCAAAACCGTGGTACTTGAGGGTCTACCACCCTCAAGTCATCCCATCTGCCGCCCCACAGGTCTAGACCAGTTCAAGCCACGTGGCACACTGACGTTGCATTCGTCCTACACAGGAATGGATCCCCCCTCGGTTTCCATATCGGGTATTGAAACCCGTCGTTCTGATACCAAATGTAACGAGCAGACGAGTAGCTTTGTCTGCTGGGCCAAAATTGCGTTACTTGAAGGTTGGAGACCCTCAAGGTCTGAGGTCTCCGACCTTCAAGTAATCCCATTTACTTCCCCATAGGCCCGGACCAGTTCAAGCCACATGGCACGCTAGCGCTACATGATGGGCATTTTCATCGATTTTGTCATTCAAGAAATTTTCTTTCGCATGATTGTTTTTTGCACAATGTCAACAATTCCGTAGCCCATGCAATCGGCTAAGTCCCAAAACTCGTTGTAGTGGTGGTAACTGAAATTCAAGCGGTACTGAGCCTTTGATTACCATTGTCGTGGGTGAGAGTGCTAGGCAAGCTTCAGATGGAACATCTGGTGATGTTGCTACTACTGTGATACTGTTGTAATGATACATAAGAGATCAAGACATGCACACTAGAGTATCGGCCAAGCTATCGGTAGTACTTATGAGTGTAGTTGCATATGCACATGTACCCTTGTAAGCCCTTGCATCTTGGCTGCCCAAAGCCAGCAAAGACAATTCAAGGCACTTGATGCATTATTACATTGTATTGTTATTCACGTCACATGATGTCCCTAAAGAAAAAAAAATGCAATATTGTGAAATTCCTAAAACAAATGTGCCTTGTTGGTGCTATCAGTTTCTACTACTCCAAGCCACCCCATGAATTCCCACAAAAAGTCCTTACATTAGACGTAGGAATAGCAAACCAATACACTGAAGGACAATGCAAGGAGAATTAGGGAAAATGATTCCTCATCACCTCTTAGTATTGTTATTCAGCAACTTTGAGCTAAGCATAGATGCCACAAGGATTATCATGTAGTGTGAAACGTATGGCTATACATTGCTCCTTCGTTGTGTTGTTTCATAAGACCAATTGTCTAGATTGGTGTAAGTAGAGAACAGGACGATCTAAGTAGGATCCTGAACATCGATCAACTTGGACAGCTTAGACATGTAGTGTTTCATGCCATTTTCTACCTACAACACTCGCCCAAGGGGGATGGCATGAGGTACTTATAAGACACAACCTTACAAAGGCCATCGAAACATCAGGATAACCATTCAAGCATGTATCCCAAACCGCTCTTCCCTAGTACGAATTCTTGGCTTGGAAAAGAGGCAAGTGGTCGCCACCCTTTTTTCCATATCCTTTCTAGGGTGTTAGCAGTACGCATTGCCTATGCCTTACTGTGAGTGTGTGTGCTCTTAGAAAGAGAGGCATTTTGTGTGGAGAGCATAGTCACAGCAGAAAGATAGACGTTGAGATATAATGGAAGCCAGCACTAGAAGAACACAGGTTAACTACAACGAACAATGCACATGGTATTCATTTTGTCAGGCGGGCTAGTCCTGGCTCCAACCTACTGTTCTCCTAGCATTCTATAACAAGCTACTTGCATCTGTACCTAACTTCCTACGAGCACCCGCACTCTGTACAAGGAAGCCCTCACTGTTGATCCATCTAGATTGACAATCCGTCCTAGATCCTACGTTCCAATGTAGTAAAAACACGCTATTACAATGGTCAGTCGCACTCGCTCGATGCCTCCCAATGGTGGGTATTGTTGTCCAGTTTTGCACATCATCAGTGATAGTGCGACCATGCGCAAGTCATTGTCACCGTTCCGACATCCACCGTTGACTGTGTTTGTTATCGGGGTTTCCTCTTTGAGAGGGCCCCGCAGTGGGTAGCGTATTCGATACTCTGCTCGTTGAGAGGATGAAGCAACCCTCAAGTTGTGCGTGCAAATTTGCAAGCAAAATATGCACCTGGCATGTGAAGCATACTGGCTTGCTCACTTTCTTTGTTCCCCTCCTTTGCCTCGTGTCCGTAGTTGAGCGGACCGCGACCACGAGGTGAATTTCCAAAAGATGGAAAAAAGTCTAGTTGCCCATGAAACTTGGCCAAGGCTCCGAGTATGATAGAAAAACAAGACACCTGGTTAAACTCACCTTTCTGTCGAAGTCACGGCATCCCCCTTGAGATAGTCCTAGAGAACAGTGTTGGTACCTCCAATTTTGATGTTAGCGTCTGGCTCTCATTTGTTGTGCTTGGCTGGGTAAACCTTCTAGAGCACCAGTAACTCGTGCCGACGTCTCCTTTGGCGGTCCACCAAAATCTTCTCCACCTGAAACTCCTCACTTCCTTCAATCCGAATAGTAGGAGGTGGAGCTGTTCCACGACCTTGGAAGAAGGTGTTGGGGCCACAATAGGCACAAAGCAAGGAGATGACAAAATTAGATAGATGGTGTAGTGAGCTTGAAACTCCAGCTTGTAAGAAACAACTGACTTCTTCTCCAAAATGCGGAATGGACCCATTGATTGCGGCTTGAGCTTCGGGCTCCCAATTCCTATCAGCTGCAAGTTGGCAGATTTCAGCATCACCTGCTCACCTACGTGAAACTCCTTTGTAAACATTTTCTTTTCTGCCTGAGGTATAGTTAATCATCCTACTTTTATGCAATTCATTATGTATGTTTACTCCTCCTCTATTATCTTCTCTTTTGAGAAGTCAACTAGCATTTATGCACTTGTTAGATCGCTCGTTCTGAGTGGATTATTGTACTTTGTTTTCAGGAAAGTTAGCATCATAGATATAACATGTTCAGTCTCTGTTAACTTCAAAATATACTCAATAGTTTCCATGCTAGCCTATTTCTATTCTAAAACATTAATCAAATGCACGTGCTCTTGACCACGGAATCAGGAGTGAGAACCAGGCACAAGTTTAACCAAGAACAGAGCCTAGAGACTGCACAAAACATGTGGGCATGGTAGAGCCTGTGACAACGCATGATGGAAGATTATGGCCGCAATGCCCCAGATTGGATACTGCCGGCATGGTGTGGTGTGCTCTGTACATGCCACAAATTGGTTGCTTTTCGACTAAGCATTGACATCACGGCTGCTATCTCCATCACGGCAGCAATTAATACCATAGGGGCGGCTCTTACCACCGGTGTTCTAGCCCTAGTGGTGCCAGTTGCGTCCACAATGTCTGTCCTCTCTGCTGCTGCAGCTGCTGCTCGTCCTCCACTTGCCCTTCTCCACACTCCCTCATCTCCTATTGGTGCGTGAGGGTTCTCTGTGTACCTGCCTCTTCTGCTGGTTCTCTGCCTCTCTCATTTGTGTGGTGGCTTGCGTGTCTGACCGAGGTCGGGTTGCCCTGCAACAAAACTCTAACGTACCTTGGGCACTTCCAATTTTCCCACGCCCAGTGGGGCTGGAGAAACTCTGCCAGATTTTTTCAGGCAAGACCTCATCGTTGTCACCATGCATGGTGACGACGAGTCAGTCATAGCTGACCTGCAACTTCATCTAAACCTCGCTCGCGAGGCTCAGCAAGAGGCTGAAGATCACCTCATGATTGCGAGCAATGATTGCACGGCCTTTGCTGATGAGGTCGTTGCCAATGTGCTGAAGCGCCTCCCTGCTGTTTCAGTCCCTTCTGCTGCTGCTGCATCCTTTCCATCCACTTCTAGCACCTCTGCCAATTTGTCTGCCGCAAACACCGCTACCACTGCCAACCTGACCGCTGTTACTCGTCAGCATGACTTCTTCTCCCAGCCTCCAGTCCTGGCAATTGGACTTGCATTCTCCTCCTGGGAGACAAGCTTCAGCGCTTGGGGTGAGGGGGAATGTCTGTGGGAGTACTACTTCGCGACAGTCACCCCTTTCACCCCTATTGCCTCTGAATCTGCTCGCACCGTTCATTCCCTTGTTGCTGCTGCACCAGAGACCTAAGTCGATGATGTCGGCACCTACAATGTTGACCTTACTGTTCAGCGTCTGGCTGACCCAGTCGGTGCTTACACCATGCTGTGTCGTTGCACTACACTGACTGGTCAGGCAGCCAATAGTGTGCTCACCGTTTAGTTCAACAAGTTCCTGATGTGTGTGGATGAAACGACGGATGCTTATGGGGCCCGCGGTCTCAAACTACTTCGCAAGCTTGGCGAGGCTGCCCCGGGTTAGCTGTCAGCTGTCCACACCATGGTCAACGGGTTGATTCCCGAACTGTCCGACCTTCTCCGCGACGTCAAGGCTGATGAATTGCAGCGTCTTGCCTCTAAGCCAGTACTTCCCAGGTCCCTGCCTGGTGTTGGTGCACTTCAGAACTTTACACCAGTCTTGCTGCCTGGTGGACTAGCCTCCAGAACATATGCCTCCACAGTGCAATAGTGGCCGGCATTGCCGATGTTATTATTGCCTCCTCTTCTCCCTCTATTGCCTCTGCATCCGCCTCCACCTTGTTGAATATGTTTGCCCCTTGTTCAGTCTTGTACGACGAATCAGGAATGCTCTGCCCCTTGTGAAGGTATGACCCCTGGATTTGTTGTAGGGCGACTCAACTATGCTCTGTCTCATATGAGATATGACCTGTGAGTACACCATGTAGGTGAGTGGTTAACTTGGCCATTTTGTTGATTTGGCCAAGTGACAGGTCATGAGTTCGATCCTGGTTCCATGCACATCTTGGTTGTTTTATAAGCTTCCATGAAAGAAAGTCCGTTGCTTCTGGGAAGCAACACGCTGATCAGTCACCTTGGCACAAGGATGTTTATGTGTCAAGCCCACAGCGCAAGTCTCTTGGTGATGTGGCAGGGTCAAGCCACTTCTCAGGAATGTGCCTTTGAGTTCTAGGACTGAACAGACAGCTATAAAAGGACTTGTCTTGCATGCTGATCAATTGACCCTTGCTTGATGCTCTCTTGCGTATTGACGACTTGAGCTCTTCTTGAGATGTAATGCTAAGGCGTTAGTACTCTTGAAGGTGAATTGTATGCCTGATTAAGTTTGGGGTGCACGACACATACCTGCAAAGGAAGAAGGTGTAAAAACCTTTGTGAGCGTTTGGTTTCGCGGCTTCTCTGCCGGGGGTGGTTAGCTCAGTAGCTAGCAAAGGGTTATTGGCCCACTCCTCTGGTTAGAGAAGTTTCACGCACGCAACCGCCAAAGTCACAAGCAGTGAGAGCGCCTTCGCTCTCACCCATCCTCTCTGTTTGCAGGTCAAGCATCCGCCGGAGGGGAATGCAACACATCTGCACCTTTCTGCCTTGGGAGCTGACATCAGCCTACATCAGCCTACATCAGCCTACATCTGCTTGCATCGGCCAACGTGAACAAGGCCAGTAGTTGCCTCTTCTCACCAACAGCCTACAACGGCCTCAAACACAGGTGCATCGGAATCAACAACAGGTGCAGCAGCTGTAGCAGTTGTAGGTGTAGGGATGGCAGGGACAGGGGAACTAGGGAATCATTCTCCCATCCTCAAGTTTGATGGAGAGGGGTTTGCGCTCTGGAAGTGGCAGTTTGAGATCATCATGGATGATAGAGACTTGCTAGGATATTTCGACGGAACTATCCCAGCACCAAAGGAGGAGGGTGCTGACCTTGTGGCACGGGTCAAGCTCAACAAGAAGGCTCTTGCCTTTCTCGTGTCCTCCATACAACCCTCAGTCCTCTCACACATCAGCGGTTGTACAGTGGCAGCCGCGGCATACGCCAAACTGGGCAAGGTGTTTCAATCCTCCTCACTTGCCAACTGTCTCTTCATTCTGCAAAACCTCATCAGTATGAGGCTTGGTGAAGGGGAGGATGTCTCCGCCTTTATGCAGAAGTTTGAGACTCTCTTGTAACAAGCCAACGGCATGGGGTGGGACCTGAAATCCGATATGTAGGCCATGATTTTTCTGATGACGCTGCCGGAGAGCTGGGGTCCCATGATCACAGTGATTGGAGGGTGGACTGAAGAGCAAGTATCCTACACCACCGTCTCTGAGTATGTGCGGAATGAAGCCATGCGTCGCAGCAGTAGTGAAGCAAACATGGCTGCCTTTGCCTCACGAAGCAACGGTGCCTTTCGTAATACCTCCTCCTCTGGATACAAGGGAAACAACGGCACTGGTGGAAGGGGTCCAAAGCATCAAGGAAACTGCCATAACTGTGGTAAGGCTGGACACTGGGCTCGGGAGTGCCGGGCACCCAAGAAGGAGGGAGGAGACGAGGATGAATGGCGAGGGGGACATGGTGGGAAGGATCCCACAAGCTTGATGGCCGAGTGTGCCTCCAACAAAGGGAGGGCGATACTCAGGCCAGGAGCTTACGGCCTTGACTCGGGTACAAACGAGCACACCACCTATGAGAAGAGAGACTTCATCTCTCTTGCTCCATGCAACAA
>SZWC01013235.1:25986-46163 GCA_023375785.1 Penium margaritaceum | reverse complement strand
AGCAGCTTGCCGCGGCAGCGAGCAGTGGCAGCAGCGGCCAGCAGCAGCAGCAGATAGCAGCGGCTGGCAGCAGCAGCAGCTCGCAGCAGCAGCAGCCCGCAGCAGCAGCAGCCGGCATCAGCAGCAGCAGCAGTTGCTCGCAGCAGCAAGCAGCAACAGTAGCAGGTGGGAGCAGCAGCAACGACAGTAGCTGCAGCAGGCAGCATCAGTAGCAGCAGTCGATAGCAGCTGCAGCAGCTCGCAGCAGCTACAGCTACAACAGCCCGCAGTAGCAGCTGCTGCAGTTGCGAGCAGCTAGCTGCTCGTAGCGAGCAGCGAGCAGCCAGCTGCTCGCTTCGAGCAGCCTGCTGCTCGCACCGAGCAACGAGCAGCTAGCTGCTCTCTGCGAGCAGCGAGCTGCTCGCAGCGAGCAGCGAGCAGCGAGCTGCGAGCTGCGAGCTGCGAGCTCCTCGCAGCGAGCAAGCAAAACCGAAAAAAAAACAACAAAAAACGGGGACCTACCCCCCCCCCCATGCTCTGTCCCTCTGTTAAGGAGCAGCAGCAGCAGCAGCCGTAGCAGTAGCAGCAGCAGCCGTAGCAGTAGCAGCAGCAGCAAGCCGCAGCAGCCTCAGCAGCCGCAGCAGCTTGTAGTAGCCGCTGCTGTAGCTGCAACTGCAGCCACAGCAACTGCAGCCGCAGCAGGAGCCCCAGCCGCAGCAGCTGCAACAGCAGCTACAGCCACGCAGCAGCAGCAGCAGCAGCCACAGCAGCAGCTGCAGCAGCACCTGCATCAGCAGCACCAGCAGCCGCAGCCGCAACGGCAGCAGCACCAACAGCCGCCGCAAGAAATAGGAGCAGCAACAGCAGTAGCTGTAGCGTCTGCAGCAGCACCGTCAGTAGCAACAGCGGCGGCCCCAACCCCACTGCTGACGTCAGCATCCCGCTGCTGACGTCACTGTTGACGTCACTGCTGACGTCATCAACAAGGAAAAAAAAATAGGGGGGGAGAAAGGGAAGGGGGTAAAAACCCAAGGGGTGGGTAGAACTCCTACCACCCCTGCTGTGATCAGCAAAGACAAAACAAAACAAACAAAAGGAAAAAAAAAACGAAAATACAAGACAAGGGACACCACACCATGGAAGGTAGCCCAAGTGGAGAGGGGTCCTCCTCTGTTGGGGGGACCCCTACCCCTCCTTTCTTGTACTGCCTGCAGCAGCAGTAGCAGCAGCAGCAGTAGCAGCAGCAGCAGCAGCCACCGCCGCCGCCACTGCAACAGCAGCAGCAGCAACAGCAGCAACAGTAGCAGCAGCAGCAGCAGCAGCCACCGTCGCTACAGCAGCAGCAGCAACAGCAGCAGTAGCAGCAGCAGCAGCAGCAGCTGCTGCAGCCCGCTGTTGTCGTCGGCGGCAATCCTGACCCCCTCGCTGCTCTTCAGCAACAGCTTGCCGCCTTGACGCAGCAGCTTGCAGCGCTACAGCCCGTAGCCGCCCGGACTGCCACCAGTGGTCTACCGCCGTTCGTCCCTCCAGGGCACGCCAGCCCAGCTGTGTCTGCTGCCACGTACTACCTGGCACAGCAACAGACTCAGCGCCAGCGGCAGACAGTCACTTCCGTCCTTGGCCCCACTCCGGGTGCCGGCCGCAGGCAGAAGGACTATGAGACGCCGCCCCCGCCGCTTCAGGCCGGCGAGCAGTTCCGGAGCTGGGAGCTCAGCTTCCGGATCTGGGCGCAGGGTGAGGGCCTGTGGGCATACTACACCCTCCCTTACGACCCCACCCAGGCCGACCAGTTGTATGACGCTGGTCGCGCCGTCCGTGCCCTTGTCCCAGTCGCCCCTCCAGCTTCCCGCCTGGCCTTAGAGCCTTTCCTCGGCGACGTCACGGCTGGCGACACCCCAGACCCTGCAGCCGCCTGGCACGTCCTCACCAGGCCTCATCGCCTGTCCAGCGACGCTGAGATCAGCCGTCTGCTCCGGGAGTTCAACTCCCTGCACATGGGNGGGTGCCGGCCGCAGGCAGAAGGACTATGAGACGCCGCCCCCGCCGCTTCAGGCCGGCGAGCAGTTCCGGAGCTGGGAGCTCAGCTTCCGGATCTGGGCGCAGGGTGAGGGCCTGTGGGCATACTACACCCTCCCTTACGACCCCACCCAGGCCGACCAGTTGTATGACGCTGGTCGCGCCGTCCGTGCCCTTGTCCCAGTCGCCCCTCCAGCTTCCCGCCTGGCCTTAGAGCCTTTCCTCGGCGACGTCACGGCTGGCGACACCCCAGACCCTGCAGCCGCCTGGCACATCCTCACCAGGCCTCATCGCCTGTCCAGCGACGCTGAGATCAGCCGTCTGCTCCGGCAGTTCAACTCCCTCCACATGGGGGAGACGGAGACGGTCACTGCCTACTGGCAGCGGGTGGAGGACATCCTCCGTCGTCTCGGCACATCTGCTCCGCCCCCCTTGTCCGCGCTCCTCACCAACAAGCACGGGGCCACCAGCGACTACGCCGACGTCTTCGTCCACTACCCCCAGGACGTCCTCTCCACCATGGCGACCCAGGGCACCCTCATGCCCTGGGCATACGAGCTCTTCCTCCGCAGTGAGGAAGCTCGCCAGGAGTCCATGCTCCATCGTGCGGAGGCGCTTGCATCCCCTGCCGTCGCCTCCCCTGCTGTCGCATCCCCTGCCGTTGCCTCCGTGGCCATCGCCTCCCCCGCCGCAGCAGCCTCATCGTCGTCGGGGAAGAAGAAGAAGAAGAACCGGAACAAGAAAGACAAGGGTCAGCCACAACAACAGCAGCAGCAGTCGTCGACCGGGTCCAGCGGTGGTGGCTCGGTCTGCCACAACTGTGGTCAGCCCGGGCATGGGTGGTACACGTGCCCTCTCCCGATGGACGAGGCGCGCGTCATCGCTACCATGCGGCGCCAGCGGGAGTGCCGCGTCGCCTCTGCCGGCGTTGCCGCTGCTGGCCCGACCACTTTGACCTCGTCCAGCGGCTCTGCCACTCCGAGAGCTCCGCCTGTCCCGCAGACACCCGCGCCGCAGCAGTACTACTCGCAGCTGTCGGTGCCCCCGCTCCCTTCACCGGCGCAGCCCTCCTACTACCCTGGCTCCTGCGCCGTAACTCCGCACTCCGTCTACACTCCCGGGCCCTCCTCCCGTGAGCGTCAGCTAGAGCAGTTTATCGCGCTCCAGCTCGGCCTGCCTCGCCCTCCTCCCCAGAGAAGTGCGAGTTGCGTCACCTCCTGCTCTCCTGCCCCGCCCTGCATGACTGAGACTGAGCTACCGTCGTGTCCCATTTCCTCGTCTGTCTCGTCGTCGCCTGTGGCCTCCTCCGCCTCTCTTCTTGATGATGTTGCCTGGCTTGACGATTGGCAGTTCCGTTTCGCGCCTCTGTCCACCGCGTCCGCGTCCCTCGCCTGCTGCCATGTGACCGTTAGCGATCTAGCGACCCCGGTCCAGGACCCTGCTGAGACCTGGATCATCGACTCCGGGGCCACGCATCACATGACGGCCTCTCGTGAGGCCTTCAGTATGCTCGGTCCTATCGGCGATGTCTCCGGTGTCCGGACGGGCTCTGGACAGGTGTTGCCTGTCCGTGGTGTTGGCGTCGTTCGTTTTTGTGGTCCTGCCGGTGACGTCTTTCTGACCGATGTCCTCTTCGTCCCTGGTCTCAAGCTCAGCCTCCTGTCCGTGACTGCCCTTGACCGCATGAGCATGGATGTTGTGCACTCGCGTGGTGTCGGCACTGTTTCGTTGCGTCCGTCTGGTCTTGTCGTCCTGCACGCCACCGCCCGTGGCAACCTGTGGCATGTTCCTCGTCTCTCCTCTTCTTCTCCCGTCTCCTCCTCGTCGGCCGCCACAGGCCATGTGCTAATCACCAGTACGCTTTCGCCTCAGCACACCCGCCTCTAGCACCGCCGCCTCTGCCACGTCCACTCTGCCGCTGTGGACAGCATGCTTTGCACCCAGCCTGCCTTGGGCCTTGACCCAGAGACTTTCCCTCTCCCGTGCCCCACTGAGTGCATTGACTGCGCTCAGGGGAAAATGCACCGGTCCACGTACCCCTTGTCTGTCTCCCGTGCATCTGCCCCTCTCGACCTTGTCCATTCAGATGTCATGGGCCCTCTCCCCACCGAGTCGGTTGGCGAGCATGGCCGCTATGTCCTCACCCTCACGGACGACTACTCTCGCTATCGCTGGGTCTTCTGCCTTAGGCAGAAGAGCGATGTCGCTCGGGCCATCCAGGACTGGCTTGTCCTCGCAGAGCGCACGTGTGGCCGCTCCCTTCTCCGCTTTCGCTCCGATCGCGGTGGCGAGTACATGGGTGAGGCCACGACTTTCCTTGCCTCTCGCGGGATCCACCACGAGACATCGGCGCCCTACACCCCCGCCCAGAACGGTGTCTCCGAGCGGTGGAACCGGACCATGGCCGACGCCGTCCGCACCATGCGTGTCAAGTCCGGTCTCTCCGAGGGCTTCTACTTTGAAGCCATGGCCTACATGACCTGGGTCTAGAACCAGATTCCCCACGGTCCCCTTCCCCGTCAGTCCACGCCGTACCAACATTGGTGCGGTCAGCGCGCTGACCTCCGCCCCGCTCGCGTCTGGGGTTGTGTCGCCATTGTCTGGCTGCCCGCCCCGCAGCAGGGCGTCAAGCTCGCCCCCCGCGGCCGTCCCTGCACCTTCCTCAGTGTCTCTCGCCAGTCCAAGGCCTGGCGCTTCTGGGATCCCTCCCGACACTGCATCATCGAGTCCCGGGATGCCCTCTTCTTCGAGGACCTGTTTCCTCGCGACCTCATTCGCTCCGGCTCGTCTGTGTCTATCCCGTCGCGTGGGGGAGTGGTGAGTCCGTCCTCCCTCCTACCGCGTCCGGGTGACACATTCTTCGGTCCCTCCGGGCCGGTTGCCCCAGTTGCGTCCGCTGGTCCCTCCGGGCCAGCTTCCCCAGCCGCGTCCGCTGGTCCCTCCGGGCCACCTTCTCCAGCCGCGTCCGCTGGTCCCTCCGGGCCAGCTTTCCGAGCCGCGTCCGCTGGTCCCTCCGGGCCAGCTTCCCCAGTCGCGTCCGCTGGTCCCTCCGGGCCAGCATTCCCAGCCGCGTCCGCTGGTCCCTCCGAACCAGCTTCCCCAGTCGCGTCCGCTGGTCCCTCCGGGCCAGCTGCCCCAGCCGCGTCCGCTGGTCCCTCCGGGCCAGCTGCCCTAGTCGCGTCCGCTGGTCCCTCCGGGCCAGCTGGCCCAGTCGCGTCAGCTGGTCCCTCCGGGCGAGCTTGCCCAGTCGCGTCCGCTGGTCCCTCCGGGCCAGCTGCCCCAGTCGCGTCCGCTTGTTCCTCCGAGCAAGCTGCCCTAGTCGCGTCTGCTGGTCCCTCCGGGCCGGCAGCCCCCGTCGTGTCCGCTGATCTCTCCGGGCCGACAGCCCCAGTCGCCTCCAGTGGCCCAACAGACTCAGCGCCGTCGCATGCCTTGCCACGCTACACACGTGGCCCTGGCGGCAGCCTCCGACCCAGGCCGTCGGTGAGCGTGCACACCGTCGCACCGCGCTCGGTAGCTCCTCGACCCCCCGTGGCTCCACGTGCCTCCTCCACTCCCACGGTCGTGAGTGGGGACCCTGGCACCAAGGCCCTGGGCCTGACCACATCAGCCATCATTGCAGATTTACACCCGGGCTCCGCATTGGGCCACGCCATGCTCCATCACGAGAATCGGCACGCTGTCATGGCTGCCCTGGCGCGCATCCCACGTGGGGCGCGAGAGGCACATGCTCTCTCAGTCGGCTCCACAGCACGCCCGGAGGACCTAGCCACCTTGCGCAAGGCACGAGCCTCTCCTGAGGCCGCACACTAGGACGCTGCCTGCGCCGATGAGCTCGCCGCTATCCGACGGCACCACGTGTATGACCTCGTCGACCTTCCTCCAGGTCGGAAGGCCATCGGCGCCAAGTGGGTCTTTCGGCGCATGTGGAAACCCGACGGGTCCTTGGACAAGTACAAGGCCCGCTTCACTGCAAAGGGGTTTGCGCAGGTCCCTGGGGTCGACTATGACCAGATCTTTGCCCCAGTTGGCCGGTTCTCCACCAGCCGGGCGCTCTTCAGCCTGGTCGCCCAGTACGGGTGGGAGCTACATCAGATGGATGTGAGCAACGCTTTTCTCCATGGTTCACCAGAGGGTGAGGAGCTTTACATGGTGCAGCCACCAGGCTTCGACGATGGCACCGGGAGAGTGTGGCGACTGCGTAAGGCCCTCTATGGCCTGAAGCAGTCGCCTCGGTGCTAGAACCAAGAGATCAGCTGCACGCTCCTTTGTGGTGGGCTCCAGCGCAGCACCACGGACCCTGCACTATTTGTCAGTCCGCGAGGCCAGACCCTTGCTGCTGTTCTGGTGTACGTCGACGACCTCCTCATTGCGTCGCCAGACACGGCCGCCATCCAGCGCGTCAAGGACCTGCTGCACGCCACCTACCAGATGAAGGATCTCGGGTCTGCCCGAGTCTTCCTGGGCATGGAGCTCGAGCATGATCGCTCCCAGGGCATCCTCCATGTCCATCAGGCTGCTTATGTGTAGACTCTGTCCACTCGCTTCGCCGAGGATCTCCCACTCGTGCCGAGCGCATCCTCACCCATGTCGCCCGATGGCCAGGTGAAGCTGAAGAGTCCTGACCCAGCTGTTGTGGGGGAGCCATTTGATGTGACCACGTACCTGCAAGTCATCGGGTCACTGATGTTCTTGGCGACGACGACGCGTCCAGACATCACGTTCGCCGTCAACCTCCTGGCCCAGTTTTCTCAGGAGTCGCGTCACCTCCACCACAAGGCCGCGATCCAAGTACTGCGCTATGTCGTCTCGACTCCTCGGCGAGGTCTCATGTTCCGCCGTCAACCGTCTATTGTCGCAGTGGGCTACACCGACAGCGCCTGCGCCGGCAGTCCTGACGGTAAGAGTCGCACAGGCTGGATCTTTCTGATTGGCGGCACGGCTGTGTCCTGGCGCAGTGGCAAGCAGGGGTGCATTGCACGCAGCACTGCTGAGGCTGAGTACGTGGCTCTTGGATCAGGCGCGTGTGAGAGTGTGTGGTTGCGTCGTCTGTTGTCCGAGTTGCGTCATTCCGTCCCATCCATCACGTTGCATTGTGACAATGAGAGTGCCATGGCCATCGCCCACAATGACGGCGTGCATCACACACGCACAAAGCACATCAACGTTGAGTATCACTATGTGCGCTCATTGTTACATGACGGCAGCATCAGCATCATGTGGGTTGAGACAGCACGGCAGTTGGCTGACTTCCTGACCAAGGCACTGAAGCCCGACTCGTTTAAGAAGGCTGTGAGTTCGGTCGGCGTACGTCCGTGAGTGGCTCTCTCTTTATCTCTGCCTGCGTCTCTGCATGCCCTGGGGGAGTCTGGATGTTGACCGTGTCCCTGTCCGCCCATGTGCACTCCGTCTGTGAGTCATGGGGGAGTGCTGGTTTTTTCGCATCTCTCATTGTGCTCTGTTGTGTCCTCCCGGCTTGTGTACATCGGCGTGCAGATGACTGACGGCGAGACTCGACGGTGATGGAGTGTCGTCCGGTGGAGCCGACGCACGCTGAGGTGTTCTCGCAATTCGCTGGAGCCTCCTCTCTCCGGCGACGCACTCAGCTCCATCGGCAGGCCTCCTCGGCGGTCGTGCTGCCGGCGGTCATTGACACCGCAGGTGCTGCTTGCATGCGTCCAGTGCGCCCCATCGCGTCTGCATCGTCATGCACTGCCCAGGGTCCCAGTTGCATGTTGCATAGCCCTACTTGGCAGCACAAACCATTGTGGGCACTATCTGGGTTTAGGCTGCCATAACTCCTCGCTACTATTTTTCTAGCAGATTCTGACCGCACGGCTGCGTTCGCAGCGTCGGTATTATGGTATGGTCAAGTTTCCAGGCAAAACGGACGACGCCCGGGTTTTGGGCTGTCAGCTGCCTGGCAGGCCTCACCGAGAAAACCTGCCAGCCTGAACTGAGTTATTTTCTGATTGGCTGATGAACTGAGGAACAAGCTCTACAGAGCTGGGGGGGGGCCTAGAACTTGGAGGGGTCTCCCATTGTTGTTCATTCTTCATTCCTAATCAGTCATTGTCAGTTTTCAGCTGTTTTCTGGCGCTAACTCTGGCGCGCGCGTTTCTGAGTAACAAAACCCAGAGCTTCTAGACTTAGACTCTAGAGCAGCAGACTGAGGGGGCAGCTGACTTAAGCAACGAGCGTGGAAGCCCGCACGCTGCATCAACAACGCTGCTGCCCCAACCTGCTGCCTAGTTTTCTTTCTCCAGCTCGTGCTTGATGTTGCTGCCTGCTGAGCCGGGTGCCCACCCACAACTTGTTCTTTTCTAATTTCTTGACATGCTTGAGAGGATGTATTTCTTGACTTGAGGACAGGTAGTTCGATCACCCATAGCTCGAGGGTGGCGAGCTAGAGCGAGCTTGCTACTTGCTCTCTCGTTACCCATAACCTAGCACCTCTCGCGTCTATGACTACTCACTTGTTGCTCCTAGGTTTTTTGTGAACTCCCCTTGAGCATCCATGGCTATTTCTTGCCTCTCTCGTCTCTAGAAACCTGTGGATAGTGGAAACTAATGTGAGGAGAGAGTGGAACAGGGTAGGTATGTTGGTTTTTTTGCATCTCTCATTATGCTCTATTGTGTCCTCCCGGCTTGTGTACATCGGCGTGCAGATGACTGACGGCGAGACTCGACGCTGATGGAGTGTCGTCCGGTGGAGCCGACGCACGCTGAGGACTTCTCGCTGTTCGCTGGAGCTTCCTCTCTCCGGCGACGCACTCAGCTCCATCGGCAGGCCTCCTCGGCGGTCGTGCTGCCGGCGGTCATTGACACCGCAGTTGCTGTTTGCATGCGTCCAGCGCGTCCCATCATGTCTGCATTGTCATGCACTGCCTAGGGTCCCAGTTGCATGTTGCATGGCCCTGTTTGGCAGCATAAACCATTGTGGGGCACTATCTGGGTTTACGCTGCCATAACTCCTCGCTACTATTTTTCTAGCAGATTCTGACCGCACGGCTGCGTTNCGACGCCCGGGTTTTGGGCTGTCGGCTGCCTGGCAGGCCTCACCGAGAAAACCTGCCAGCCTGAACTGAGCTATTTTCTGATTGGCTGATGAACTGAGTAACAAGCTCTACAGAGCTGGGGGGGGCCTAGAACTTGGAGGGGTCTCCCATTGTTGTTCATTCTTCATTCCTAATCAGTCATTGTCAGTTTTCAGCTGTTTTCTTGCGCTAACTCAGGCGCGCGCGTTTCTGAGCAACAAAACCCAGAGCTTCCAGACTTAGACTCTAGAGCAGCAGACTGAGGGGGCAGCTGACTTAAGGAACGAGAGTGGAAGCCCGCACGCTGCATCAACAACGCTGCTGCCCCAACCTGCTGCCTAGTTTTCTCTCTTGGTATCAGAGCCAGAGCGTAGCAGCAGCAGCAGCAGACTGACGTACAGGTGCCAGACAACGCCGGCGGACTCCCACACGCGCCAGTGCAGGGGAAATACTGCCGGATTTTTTTCGGCAGCATTGACCCGCCTGGTGGCGGCGTCAAAATTTTCCCCACGGCCACTGGGCCAGGGGAAATGCTGCCGGATTTTTTCCGGCAGCACTGACCCCACGCTGGACGCAAGGGAGTGAGCGGCCGACCACGCGAGGCACCTGCTGACGACGGCGCAAGGCATTGACGTCCTCAGGTGTGACTGAACGCAACAGCCAGTAGCAGCAGCAGCAGCTTGCCGCGGCAGCGAGCAGTGGCAGCAGCGGCCAGTAGCAGAAGCAGATAGCAGCGGCTGGCAGCAGCAGCAGCTCGCAGCAGCAGCAGCCCGCAGCAGCAGCTGCCGGCAGGACCAGCAGTAGTAGCTGCTCGCAGCAGCAAGCAACAGCAGCAGCAGGCGGCAGCAGCAGCAACGGCAGCAGCTGCAGCAGGCGGCATTAGCAGCAGCAGGCGGCAGCAGCTGCAGTTGCACCAGCCCGCAGCAGCAGCTGCTGCAGCTGCGAGCAGCTAGCTGCTCGTAGCGAGCAGCGAGCAGCCTGCTGCTCGCAGCGAGCAGCGAGCAGCCAACTGCTCGCTGCGAGCAGCCACCTGCTCGCAACGAGCAGCGAGCTGCGACCTGCGAGCGCCTCGTAGCGAGCAAGCAAAACAAAAAAAAACAAGAAAAAAAAAACAAAACAAAAATGGGGACCTACCCCCCCCGGCTCTGTCCCTCTATTAAGGAGCAGCAGCAGCAGCTGCAGCAGCAGCAGTAGCAACAATAGCAGCAGCAGCAGCAGCAGAAGCAGCAAGCCACAACAGCCTTAGCAGCCGTAGCAGCTTGCAGCAGCTGCCGCTGCAGCTGCCACTGCAGCCACAGCAACTGCAGCCGCAGCAGCAGCCGCAGCCGCAGCAGCTGCAGCAGCAGCCACAGCCACAGCAGTAGCAGCAGCAGCAGCAGCAGCTGCAGCAGCTAGAGCAGCAGCTGCAGCAGCACCTGCATCAGCAGCACCTGTAGCCGCAGCCGCAGCGGCAGCAGCACCAACAGCCGCCGCAAGCCATAGCAGCAGCAACAACAGCAACTGCAGTGTCTGCATCAACACCAATAGCAACAGCGGCGGCCCCAACCCTACTGCTGACGTCAGCATCCCGCTGCTGACGTCACTGCTGACGTCACTGCTGACGTCATCAACAAGAAACAAAAAAAAACAAAAAAAGGGGGGGGGGAAAAGGGAAGGGAGAAAAACCCAAGGGGTGGGTAGAACTCCCACCACCCCTGCTGTGGTCAGCAAAGACAAAACAAAACACAAAAAAAAGACAAAACAAAACACACAACAAGGGACACCACACCATGGAGGGTAGCCCAAGTGGAGAGGGGTCCTCCTCTGTTGGGGGGACCCCTACCCCTCCTTTCTTGCAGCGCCTGCAGCAAAAGTAGCAGCACCAGCAGCAGCAGCAGCAGCAGCAACAGCAGCAGCAGCCGCCGCCATCGCCACAGCAGCAGTAGCAGCAGCAGCAACAACAGCAGCAGCATCAGCAACAGCAGCAGCAGTAGCAGTAGCAGCAGCAGCAGCAGCAACAGCAGCAGCAGCAACAGCAGCAGCAGCAGCAGCAGCCTCCGCCGCCGCTGCAGCAGCAGCAGCAGGAACAGCAGCTGCTGCAGCCCGCTGGTGTCGTCGGCGGCAATCCTGACCCCCTCGCTGCTCTTCAGCAACAGCTTGTCGCCTTGACGCAGCAGCTTGCAGCGCTACAGCCTATAGCTGCCCGGACTGCCACTAGTGGTCTACCGCCGTTCGTCCCTCCAGGGCACGCCAGCCCAGCTGTGTCTGCTGCCACGTACTACCTGGTACAGCAGCAGACTCAGCGCCAGCGGCAGACAGTCACTTCCGTCCTTGGCTCCACTTTGGGTGTCGGCCGCAGGCAGAAGGACTATGAGACGCTGCCCCCGCCGCTTCAGGCCGGCGAGCAGTTCCGGAGCTGGGAGCTCAGCTTCCGGATCTGGGCGCAGGGTGAGGGCCTGTGGGCATACTACACCCTCCCTTACGACCCCACCCAGGCAGACCAGTTGTATGACGCTGGTCGCGCCGTCCGTGCCCTTGTCCCAGTCGCCCCTCCAGCTTCCCGCCTGGCCTTAGAGCCTTTCCTCGGCGACGTCACGGCTAGCGACACCCCAGACCCTGCAGCCGCCTGGAACGTCCTCACCAGGCCTCATCGCCTGTCCAGCGACGCTGAGATCAGCTGTCTGCTCCGGGAGTTCAACTCCCTGCACATGGGAGAGACCGAGACGGTCACTGCCTACTGGCAGCGGGCGGAGGACATCCTCCGTCGTCTCGGCACATCTGCTCCGCCCCCTCTGTCCGCGCTCCACACCATCAAGCGCGGCGCCACCAGCGACTACGCCGACGTCCTCGTCCACTACCCCCAGGACGTCCTCTCCACCATGGCGACCCAGGGCACCCTCATGCCCTGGGCATACGAGCTCTTCCTCCGCATTGAGGAGGCTCGCCAGGAGTCCCAGCTCCATCGTGCGGAGGCACTTGCATCCCCTGCCGTCATCTCCCCTGCTGTCGCCTCCCCTGCCGTTGCCTCCGTGGCCGTCGCCTCCCCCGCCGCACCAACCTCATCGTCGTCGGGGAAGAAGAAGAAGAACCGGAACAAGAAGGGCAAGGGTCAGCAGCAACAGCAGCAGGAGCAGTCGTCGACCGGGTCCAGCGGTGGTGGCTCGGTCTGCCACAACTGTGGTCAGCCCGGGCACGGGTGGTACACGTGCCCTCTCCCGACGGATGAGGCACGCGTCATCGCTACCATGCGGCGCCAGCGGGAGCGCCGCCTCGCCTCTGCCGCCGTCGCCGCTGCTGGCCCGACCACTTTGACCTCGTCCAGCGGCTCTGCCACTCCGACAGCTCCGCCTGTCCCGCAGACACCCGCACCGCAACAGTACTACCCGCAGCTGTCGGCGCCCCCGCTCCCTTGAACGGCGCAGCCCTCCTACTACCCAGGCTCCGGCGCCGTTACTCCGCACTCCGTCTACACTCCCGGGCCCTCCTGCCGTGAGCGTCAGCTGGAGCAGTTTATCGCGCTCCAGCTCGGCCTGCCTCGCCCTCCTCCCCAGGGAAGTGCGAGTTGCGTCACCTCCTGCTCTCCTGCCCCGCCCTGCATGACTGAGACCGAGCTGCGGTCGTGTCCCATTTCCTCGTCTGTCTTGTCGTCGCCCGTGGCCTCCTCCGCCTCTCTTCTTGATGATGTTGCCTGGCTTGACGATTGGCAGTCCCGTTTCGTGCCTCCGTCTACCGCGTCCGCGTCCCTCGCCTGCTGCCATGTGACTGTTAGCGATCTAGCGACCCCGGTCCAGGACCCTGCTGAGACCTGGATCATCGACTCCGGGCCACGCATCACATGACGGCCTCTCGTGAGGCCTTCAGTATGCTCGGTCCTATCGGCGATGTCTCCGGTGTCCGGACGGGCTCTGGATAGGTGTTGCCTGTCCGTGGTGTTGGCGTCGTTCGTTTTTGTGGTCCTGCCGGTGACGTCTTTCTGACCGATGTCCTCTTCGTCCCTGGTCTCGAGCTCAGCCTCCTATCTGTGACTGCCCTTGACCGCATGAGCATGGATGTTGTGCACTCGCGTGGTGTTGGCACTATGTCGTTGCGTCCGTCTGGTCTTGTCGTCCTGCACGTCACCGCCCGTGGCAACCTGTCGCATGTTCCTCGTCTCTCCTCTTCTTCTCCCGTCTCCTCCTCGTCGGCCGCCACAGGCCATGTGCTCGTCACCAGTACGCTTTCTCCTCAGCACACCCGCCTCTTGCACCGCCGCCTCTGCCACGTCCACTCTGCCGTTGTGGACAGCATGCTTCGCACCCAACCTGCCTCGGGCCTTGACCCGGAGACTTTCCCTCTCCCATGCCCCACTGAGTGCATTGACTGTGCTCAGGGGAAAATACACCGGTCCACGTACCCCTTGTCTGCCTCCCGTGCATCTGCCCCTCTCGACCTTGTCCATTCGGATGTCATGGGCCCTCTCCCCACCGAGTTGGTCGGCGAGCATGGCCGCTATGTCCTCACCCTCACGGACGACTACTCTCGCTATCGCTGGGTCTTCTGCCTTAGGCAGAAGACCGATGTCGCCCGGGCCATCCAGGACTGGCTTGTCCTCGCAGAGCGCGCGTGTGGCCGCTCCCTTTGCCGCTTTTGCTCCGATCGCGGTGGCGAGTACATGGGTGAGGCCACGACTTTCCTCGCCTCCCACGGGATCCACCACGAGACATCGGCGCCCTACACCCCCGCCCAGAACGGTGTCTCCGAGCGGTGGAACAGGACCATGGCCGACGCCGTCCGCACCATACGCGTCGAGTCCGGTCTCTCCGAGGGCTTCTACTTTGAAGCCATGGCCTACATGACCTGGGTCTGGAACCGGATTCCCCACGGTCCCCTTCCCCGTCAGTCCACGCCGTACCAGCATTGGTGCGGTCAGCGCGCTGACCTCCGCCCCGCTCGCGTCTGGGGTTGTGTCGCCATTGTCTGGCTGCCCGCCCCGCAGCAGGGCGGCAAGCTCGCCCCCCGCGGCCGTCCTTGCACCTTCCTCGGTGTCTCTCGCCAGTCCATGGCCTGGCGCTTCTGGGACCCGTCCCGAGACTACATCGTCGAGTCCCGGGATGCCCTCTTCTTCGAGGACCTGTTTCCTCGCGACCTCATTCGCTCCGGCTCGTCTGTGTCTATCCCGTCGCGTGGGGGAGTGGTGAGTCCGTCCTCCGTCCTACCGCGTCCGGGTGACACATTCTTCGGTCCCTCCGAGCCGGCTGCCCCAGTCGCGTCCGCTGGTCCCTCCGAGCCGGCTACCCCAGTCACGTCCGCTGGTCCCTCCGGGCCAGCTGCCCCAGTCGCGTCCGCTGGTCCCTCCGGGCCAGCTGCCCCAGTCGCGTCCGCTGGTCCCTCCGAGCCGGCTACCCCAGTCGCGTCCGCTGGTCCCTCCGGGCCAGCTACCCCAGCCGCGTCCGCTGGTCCCTCTGGGCCAGCTGCCCCAGTCGCGTCCGCTGGCCCCTCCGAGCCGGCTGCCCCAGTCACGTCCGTTGGTCCCTCCGGGCCAGCTGGCTTAGTCGCGTCAGCTGGTCCTTCCGGGCCAGCTGCCTCAGACGCGTCCGATGGTCCCTCTGGGCCAGCTGCACCAGTCGCGTCCGCTCGTCCCTCCGGGCCAGCAACCCCAGTCGCATCTGCTGGTCCCTTTGGGCCGGCAGCCCCCGTCGTGTCCGCTGATCTCTCCGGGCCGACAGCCCCAGTCGCTTCCACTGGCCCATCAGACTCAGCGCCATCGCATGCCTTACCACGCTACACACGTGGCCCTGGCGGCAGCCTCCGACCCAGGCCGACGGTGAGCGTGTAGACCGTCGCACCGCGCTCGGTAGCGCCTCGACCCCCCGTGGCTCCACGTGCCTCCTCCACTCCCACGGTCGTGAGTGGGGACCCTGGCACCAAGGCCCTGGGCCTGACCACATCGGCTATCATCGCCGATTTGCACCCGGGCTCCGCATTGGGCTACGCCATGCTCCATCACGAGCATCGGCACGCTGTCATGGCTGCCCTGGCGCGCATCCCACCTGGGGCGCAAGAGGCACATGCTCTCTCAGTCGGCTCCACAGCACGCCCGGAGGACCCAGCCACCTTGCGCAAGGCACGAGCCTCTCCTGAGGCCGCACACTGGGACGCTGGCTGCGCTGATGAGCTCGCCGCTATCCGACAGCACCACGTGTATGACCTCGTCGACCTTCCTCCAGGTCGGAAGGCCATCGGCGCCAAGTGGGTCTTTCGGCGCAAGTGGAAACCAGACGGGTCCTTGGACAAGTACAAGGCCCGCCTCACTGCAAAGGGGTTTGCCCAGGTCCCTGGGGTCGACTATGACTAGATCTTTGCCCCAGTTGGCCGGTTCTCCACCAGCCGGGCGCTCTTCAGCCTGGTCGCCCAGTACGGGTGGGAGCTGCATCAGATGGATGTGAGCAACGCTTTCCTCCATGGTTCATCGGAGGGTGAGGAGCTTTACATGGTGCAGCCACCAGGCTTCGACGATGGCACCGGGAGAGTGTGGCGACTGCGTAAGGCCCTCTATGGCCTGAAGCAGTCGCCTCGGTGCTGGAACCAGGAGATCAGCAGCACGCTCCTTCATGGTGGGCTCTAGCGCAGCACCGCGGACCCTGCACTATTTGTCTGTCCGCGAGGCCAGACCTTCGCTGCTGTTCTGGTGTACGTCGACGACCTCCTCATTGCGTCGCCAGACACGGCCGCCATCCAACGCGTCAAGGACCTGCTGCACGCCACCTACCAGATGAAGGATCTCGGGTCTGCCCGAGTCTTCCTGGGCATGGAGCTCGAGCATGATCGCTCCCAGGGCATCCTCCATGTCCATCAGGCTGCTTATGTGCAGACTCTGTCCACTCGCTTCGCTGAGGACCTCCCACTCGTGCCGAGCGCATCCTCACCCATGTCGCCCGATGGCCAGGTGAAGCTGAAGAGTCCTGACCCAGCTGTTGTGGGGGAGCCAGTTGACGTGACCACGTACCTTCGAGTGATCGGGTCACTGATGTTCCTGGCGACGACGACGCGTCCAGACATCGCGTTCGCCGTCAACCTCCTGGCCCAGTTTTCTCAGGAGCCGTGTCACCTCCACCATGAGGCCGCGATCCGAGTATTGCGCTATGTCGTCTCGACTCCTCGGCGAGGTCTCATGTTCCGCCGCCAACCGTCTGTTGTCGCAGTGGGCTACACCGACAGCGACTGGGCCGGCAGTCATGACAGTAAGAGTCGCACAGGCTGGATCTTTCTGATTGGCGGCACGGCTGTGTCCTGGCGCAGTGGCAAGCAGGGGTGCATTGCACGCAGCACTGCTGAGGCTGAGTACGTGGCTCTTGGATCAGGCGCGTGTGAGAGTGTGTGGTTGCGTCGTCTGTTGTCCGAGTTGCGTCAGTCCGTCCCATCCATCACGTTGCATTGTGACAATGAGAGTGCCATGGCCATCGCCGACAATGACGGCGTGCATCACACACACACAAAGCACATCAACGTTGAGTATCACTATGTGCGCTCATTGTTACATGACGGCAGCATCAGCATCGTGTGGGTTGAGACAGCACGGCAGTTGGCTGACTTCCTGACCAAGGCACTGAAGCACGACTCGTTTAAGAAGGCTGTGAGTTCGGTCGGCGTACGTCCGTGAATGACTGTCTCTTTATCTCTGCCTGCGTCTCTGCATGTCCTGTGGGAGTCTGGATGTTGACCGTGTCCTTGTCCGCCCATGTGCACTGCGCCTGTGAGTCATGGGGGAGTGTTGGTTTTTTCGCATCTCTCATTATGCTCTGTTGTGTCCTCCCGGCTTGTGTACATCGGCGTGCAGATGACTGACGGCGAGACTCGACGCTGATGGAGTGTCGTCCGGTGGAGCCGACGCACGCTGAGGACTTCTCGCTGTTCGCTGGAGCTTCCTCTCTCCGGCGACGCACTCAGCTCCATCGGCAGGCCTCCTCGGCGGTCGTGCTGCCGGCGGTCATTGACACCGCAGTTGCTGTTTGCATGCGTCCAGCGCGTCCCATCATGTCTGCNGCTGTCGGCTGCCTGGCAGGCCTCACCGAGAAAACCTGCCAGCCTGAACTGAGCTATTTTCTGATTGGTTGATGAACTGAGTAACAAGCTCTACAGAGCTGGGGGGGGCCTAGAACTTGGAGGGGTCTCCCATTGTTGTTCATTCTTCATTCCTAATCAGTCATTGTCAGTTTTCAGCTGCTTTCTGGCGCTAACACTGGCGCGCGCGTTTCTGAGTAACAAAACCCAGAGCTTCCAGACTTAGACTCTAGAGCAGCAGACTGAGGGGGCAGCTGACTTAAGCAACGAGCGTGGAAGCCCGCACGCTGCATCAACAACGCTGCTGCCCCAACCTGCTGCCTAGTTTTCTCTCTAGGTACAGTGCCAAGAACGGCTCAACACCATGGATGGGGTTCCACACACGCAAGTGAGAAGTAAGTTCGCGAGGCACAGTCGATAGAGGTCATATCGAGTAGAGAGGTCATAAGCGGATGAGCAGCGAGCTCATCCTCGCTCGCACCTCAAGGCAGAAAAAATCCTCGACCTGGGATCTGCAGGCTGAATAAACGTGCAGGCTTATGGCACGAGAGAACCCTGCCGGGACAACTTATGTGTGACAACCTGGGTGCTGTCCACCTCCCAACCCGGGTGCTGTCCACACCCCCCCCCCCCCCCCCCCCCCCCAAACTAGCAGCACTCAGAAACCTAGTGTTCACAACAAAGCAAGCATTCGTCTGGATCAACATTTCTGTCGTGGGCATCCTCAATCACGTCTCTTGCACCCCCACTTGTGCACGTCCCATGTGGCATGGTGTGGCCAACGAGGCCTGAGGTCACGACTTCTCTGATCCACAAACCATCGCAACCTCCTGCTGCATTCGTCCAATCTAGTAGGGTGTCCTACACCCCCCTGCTGCCACTCTCTCGGCTGTAGGGGAAGGTGATACATAGATGATTCAAAGACCATACACCATTGGTCATGTGCTCGGGATATATTTGACATATCAACCACCTTTGGTACTTAAGAGTGTCGGCACTCAGGAAGAGGACTGTGTACAGATACCTTGGACAGACTGTAAACTCTATGTTGAATCAATTGGCTGCACCTTGACCCATTCCAGTTGGTCCTTTTGACAGAAACCACTGAAATGAGCATGTACACTGGGTTCTGACCTTGCCCCCAAGGACAAGGCAAGCCCTGCGATACGTGTCTGCGGAAACAATTGGAAGGTCCTTCAGCTGCAAAGCGCGCCAAAGCAACCTACAATCGCAAGGGTATCGGCATGAAAAGCAATGGCTGTAGGGTCACCCACTGGTGTCATGTTGCTTGAACTTGCAGGATAGGTTGGGTTAGACAAAGATCTTTGATCTTGTTCCTGACTTGTCCACCGCAGGTCCCTTCCAAGGTGGGGATCAACAGTCAAAATTCCAACTCAATTCATTGCATGTGGATAGTGCAGCCTCAGCCATGAAACCTTTGCCCACACAATACGCCCAAAAAAAATCCTTCAAACAGATCTCACAGGAAGCAGATCAATAACTTGGCAGTCGTGCCCGTTAAAACTCATAGGCATGGTGCAATCCGAATAGCCGTAAGCGGCCACTTCGAAGTGGCTGTAAGCGGCCACTCGGAACAGCCATGAGGCATGTGGCAGTGGTCCACGTGCTCTTGACCATGAAAGCGCGAGTAAGGAGCAGGCACATGCTCAACCAAGAACGGAGCATAGAGGCTGCACAAAACATGTGGGAACCATAGGATCTGCGACAACACATGATGGAAACAAACCTCCTCACGACAGAAGCAAAGCTGCGACTATACACATGGTCAAGACGCCTGGAGAGTACCCACACTCCACAGCTGCTCTCAGCCCACTTGCCGTTGTTCCTTAGTTGCGACCCACCACCATCACCACCACCACTGCGTGGGCAGTGGTGCTGGGGTAACCCCAGCACCACCACCAGGCGTGGTGGTGCTGGGGTTACCTCTACCTCTTGGTCAAGAAGTAGACGAGCATGAAGAGCGCAACACACGACACCACCACGCCTGCGAAGCTTCTGTTTGTCTTGGAGCTGAACACCTGTGCCAGTTGAACGCAACGCGACATGCCACCAACACACAGACACGGACACAGACACAGACACAGACACAGACACAGACACAGACACAGACACAGACACGTGTGCAGTCATGTGTTCAGCTGAGACTGAGCAGTCAGCGAATTGCCTCGGTTGGCGGAATCCAGACGAGGCATCGCCTCCTCTGCCAGCTGGGGAGATCGAGACCAGAAATGCAACCAGCGAGAAACAGAACAAGAAACGTTGTCTTCACAGGTCATGTTCGTTGGAGCCATAGCCTACCACAGCGGCCGTGTGCTGCGACGAGGCAAAATGGAGAGGGCACGGGACGGGCCTTGATGAAAGCGAGACAGGATGGAGACGAAGAGAACGGAAGGCGGGCAGGAAACAGGAACCAGTTACGGCCGCAGAGCCACCGACGAAACGCCGCTGGGTTTCTGCGGTATGCTCCATGCACGCCTCGACCTCGTTGCTTGCTGATAGATCAGAGTCTCTTTCTTTTTTTTTCTTTTTTTTTCCATTCTTTTAGAGCGACGACATAATTCCCGTGAAGATCATGATAGGAGGGTCAGCAGAAGGGTCAAGCACAAGCCGATCCCCCCCCCCCCCCCGGGTTCCCCAACCAAGGGACCTGGAGATCCAAATCGAAGAAGGCCACCTACTTTAGTGAAGCGCTCCACAGTGCCTGA
Organism: Penium margaritaceum; assembly: GCA_023375785.1. Lineage (NCBI taxonomy): Eukaryota > Viridiplantae > Streptophyta > Zygnematophyceae > Desmidiales > Peniaceae > Penium > Penium margaritaceum. Next base: position 26,386 of record SZWC01013235.1, on the reverse strand, counting down.
GAGCATACGCCTTGCTGCGTCCATCTCTAGTCCCTGCAGTAAGAGAAAGAAAGAGCCAGTGGGGTAGCTAAAAGCATTTTTTACATATTCTGCAGAACGTCTAAGAAGAATCCAGAAAATGTTTCTTCGGTAAACAAGATTCCAGAAAATGTTTCTTCGGTAAACAAGAATCCAGAAAATGTTTCTTCGGTAAACAAGAATCCAGAAAATGTTTCTTCGGTAAACAAGAATCCAGAAAATGTTTCTTCGGTAAACAAGAATCCAGAAAATGTTTCTTCGGTAAACAAGAATCCAGCGGACAAGCAACTCTCCTGCGTTGCTACAGGCGTCAGAGCAAAGGTAGGGCAAGTTGGATGAGGAAAACACGGAGAAAATAAGGGGAGGGAGGGAGGGAGGGAGG
>SZWC01013235.1:0-17008 GCA_023375785.1 Penium margaritaceum | reverse complement strand
AGAGAGAGAGAGAGAGAGAGAGAGGGAGAGAGAGAGGCACGGTAGGGGTGCAACCTGAGGATCTGACGATCCACACGCACCTGCTGCCCATGGCTGCGAAGGCGGAGGCGCAGAAGGGCTGAGGGGCAATATGGGCAAACGTGCGTTGAAAGTAGCCTAAACGGATCAAACGTCCTTGAAGATGCGGATGCGTTGAGGGCTTGAGGAGTCAACGGTGGAGATCCCTCACTGCTTCACCGATACGATACACTGGACGATTGCCTCGCACCTCAAAATCCTGACGCTGCACTGGCTGCACTGGGTGGCTGGATCTGCCCCTGGTTGAGATGCGACTCTGCTTCCAGCTACGTATCCCTACCGCGTAACACCCGTCTGGGAAACAAGGACTGTCATCGTCCGTCACCCTTGGCCTCTACCCACAGCGGCCCGGTGCAAGATGGCACTGCACAGCAGTCGGCTTCCAATTGGTTATGGATGGGACGCAAGGTCCCTGAGTGATCCAAGCGGTGCTCTTCCGGTCAGAAGTTGGGAGGTTGGGTGTCGCAAGCGCTAGTGACGTAGGGCTAGTGTGAGCATGCTGCGTGTGCCAGCCTATGCGGAGAGATGGTGGCGAAGGTGACAGCCGCTCTCGTCGGGTGTCATTCCATTCGTTTGGAAATGTTTTCTAGAATCGGTCTTTTTCATCTGGGGCCCGTCTTCAGAAAATACTTGGCTTTCGCATAGCCAGCACGCCGCCTTTTCTGGGCGGCTCGCGTAATTACAGCTCCGGAGCTCGTGCGAACGGGCCCCTGCCACGAATAGGCCGGCTGCTTCGCGATCATCGCTCGCAAGGGAGGGAAAAAGCTACAGCCTGATAAAAACGTGCACACGACGTGGAGGTGACCCGGCACGCTAAATTTTTTGGGCAAACTTGTCCGAGGCCATGACCTGACCAGTCAGGCCAGGCCACGACCTTATGTGACGATGAGGACAGGTGTATAAAGCGAGCGACTGTTCCGAAAAATAGGTAAAATATTATGTGACGGCCAGCAATAGCACATGGCAAACTCCGCCGGCGAATCTCGTAAGCGCCAAACTCTGACCTGACGTGAGAGACCTACCTGGTACGCCGGCCAAACGTCAAGTTTTCAACGGGCACTAATTTTACATCATTGTAGATGTTTCAGTCAGGCCCACTTCGGCTGAACCCAATTAATTAAGGAGAACAGAACAGGACCTGGGTTCGAACCGTCGTGAACGTGCGAAGGCTAGCGCGTCAGTAAATCCCAATGAAGCATGGCAAACTTTTTTTGAATAAATGACGGCCACAACGGCCTGGGCGGTAAGTGAATGATTCAGCCGTTCAGGTCGGATTACTTCTTCAACCACCGCTATCAGGGCTGAGCATCCGATAGGCTAGGAATCAGATAGGCTCAAAACTTTGACATCTGCCTAGAACCAACACATCCCATCAGGATAGAGCAAAAACTAGGATTATCTGATCAGTTTATCCAAATTCTTTCCAACACACGCTAGTAAAGTAAAGCATCAAAGGCATACAATTGAAAACCCGGTGAACTAGATTTAAAACACAAAAAAAATAAGTCATTTTTTACGCGTTCTAGCATAAAGAAGATTTCCCCAACCCTTTTTCCCACTATTTTCATTCGTGCTAACATGAATTGTGTCCATCACAACCACATTTATTGTACATGCACATTGTCAAGTATAATGAAGAACCACATAATGTGGTGTCTCCTTGTATATTAGTTACATAAATATATTAGCATATCTTGCTTACATTTATTTCCATAGTTGATGAATTAATTAAACCATTTCATGATAATGCATGAATAATTTACTCATTTTTTCTTACATGTCTTCATATGGTTCATGAAGAACTTCAACCATTTCATGAGATTGTGCTAATGATTTCATCATGTATTCATTTAATTTCCTCGGACGCTTGATCAATGAATTCAACCATTTCATGAGATTGTCGTGATATAACACCATCGCATCGCATCGGATTGCATCGCATAGCATTGCACTACATCCCATTGCATCGCATCACATCACATCGCATCGCATTGCATCGCATTCAATCACAATTCTTCGCATTTCCACGCATCGCATTGCATTTCATCGCATCACACTACATTGCATCGCATTGCCAAGCATCACATCGCATTGCATCGCATTGGAGCACATCAGGTTTCATCATATTGCATCACACCATGTTGCAACGCATCGCATGGCATTGCATTGCCTCACATTATATCGCATTGCATTACATCGCATTGCAATGAATTACATCGCATTGCAATGCATCACTTCTTATTGCATCACATCGCAACGCATCACATCGCAATGCATCACATCGCATTGCACTACAACACATCACATTTCATCTCATCTCATTGCATTGCATTTCATGGCATCACATTGCATCGCATTACATCGCATTGCATCGCATTACTTCAAATCACATCGCATAACATCAGATTACATCACACTAGATCACATTTCACTGAATCATATCACATCGCATTGCTTCGCATCTCATTTCATGGCATCTTGTTGCATTGGACCTTAATCCTAGGGAAAGGAACCAGTAACACTATGAGGAATTGAAGAGAGACATTCTCATGAAATGGTTGAAGTATTTGATCAAGCATTTGAGGAAATTCAAGAAGAATATAATGACATAACCAATAAAATCTCATTAAATAATTGAATCAATTCATGAAATATATAATTAAATTTAAGGAAGATATTATGAAATAATTCTGTGACTAGTATATAAAGAGACACCACATAATGTGGTTCTTTATCACACTTGACAATGTGCATTTACGATAAATGTGGTTGTGATGGACAAAATGCATGTAATTACGAATGAAAACAGTGAGGAAAAGGGTTGAGGAGATCTTGTTTATGGCAAAACGTTGAAATAATGACTTAGTTGTGTTTTAACTCTAATTCACCGGGTTTTCAATTGTGTGCATTTGATCCTTTACCTTACTGGCGTGTGTAAGAAAATACTCAGTGTGCCGGGTCATCTCCACGTCGTGTGCGCACAATTCTTATCATGCTCTAGCCTTTTCCCTCCCTTGCGAGCGATGATCGCGAAGCAGCCGGCAGTCTTCGTGGCAGGGGCCCGTTTGCACGGGCTCCGGAGTTGTAATTACATGAGCCGCTCAGAAAAGGCGGCGCGCGAGCTATGCGAAAGCACAGTGTTTTCTGAATACGGGCCGCAGATGAAAAAGACCGTTTCTAGAATCCTCCGAATAAACCCGCGGCTAAGTAACAACAACAATATTGGCCATAAATGGTTGAAATAATACCGGTTTGTCCATGGTGAAGGCGGTTTGTGTGTGGCCTAACAGTTTTCCAAACAATCAAGAGCGTGGTAGCCCTTTCTCCCAATCATGGCCACGAAGCCGGCTCAATTCAATCGAATTGTGCAGACGTGCAATACTAGCACGTGAGACAAAAGAAAAGTGTAATGATATCCATGACGGGTTTCCAATGTAATGAACTCATCAAGTGTACGGAAGGAAAGTAACACATTCATCCAAAAACAGTTAAGTGTATCCAAAGTTTGAAAAGTTTAAAGATATCCATGAGGGATTTTTGTTGTTATTAACTCGTCTAGATTTTAAGAGTTTAGAAATATCCCTTGAAAAGCAATCACTTCAATAACTAGGTTGATTAGTGTATCCCACAAGTGTGATCTGCAAAAACTTGACAAAATGATTTTTTGCAACCATATAGAAAATAAATCTATGCCTATAGGATTAATTATTCAATTGAAGTTTTTTTAAAAAATTTTGTGTTTATTTGGTCGTATTATCTAAAATTACAAAACTTACTAGATTTGAGATTTAATTTGAACGAAAATCTTGCTCATGAAAACTTTCTAGAATATTAAAAAACATTGGAAACAATATATGTTTCAATATCTTCCTATATTTAATTCTCAATGTTATTACCTGAAATCTAAGTATTTAGATTATTTTTATAGAAGGCTTTTATATTAATGGTGTCTCATCCAAACTTTTAATACAATTTTTAATTAAATTTAAAACAATTCTTTCAGGAATTGATCTTTATGCCCATATCTTAAGATTAAAAAACTAGTCTCTCAATTTTAAAGAGAAACAATGATTCTAAAATATATTTTAGATTCATAAAGGTTACATAACCTTCGTACATTTGAAATCATTTTAAAAATAGAAAGCAGATTTTGGTAGAAGATTAAGTTTTCTCCCTACAATACACAAAGACTACAGTTCATGAAAGCACATATGGCTAACCATAAGGGTTCCCTATGCTATCTCGGTTAGGAATACACTTTTACACTATCCCTTTCCCACCGTACTTGTTGTATCACAAATAAGAAGCCACCTCACACTCGATTTATGGCTAGCATCGTAATACCACATGAAAACAACGCCCATTATGGAAAAAGTTTTAGTAGGATGACATTCAATGGCTAGTATGGATCACGACGTTGTGTCCTTGCAAGCTTTGAAAGGATCATAAGAAAATATAGCAAAAAAAAAAAAGAAGATCACCCTCATCTGGGCGCTCAACAAATTTTGATAACATAGCGAGAAACTGCGGTCACGTAATGCGCCATCACAAGATAAGATAAAACCAAAGTTACCTGTGATTCAGTGTCTGAGCCGGAAACGGTCAAAGCACATTCATATGGAACTTTCATAGAAAATGGACAAAAAACCGTGCACTTTCTTCAAAATCTAGCCCAACTCTCTTCTTTTGATCTCCAAGTACACAATTGCTAAAGAGAGTTCCACTTTGATTCAATTCCTTCTACAACCTCATTGCAATGATCATATCACATAGAGAAAATGTTTTCATATAGGTTAAAGGCAACTTATACTTATTTCATACAAATCATGACACCATAAAATCAATATTTTGAAATAGCTGAAATTGAGGAGATATAACGTGCATGTTACCTTCTTCTATGATCACTTAAAAGATGAACATTACGCCACTTGCTGCCACAAACCTCAATCCTTGAAGATACAGGTATATACTCATGATTGAAAAACAACATTTTGGAGAAATTCATGTTCTAATTGTCATAATGTATATGGTCAAATGTAGTGGATGTTTTCATGCACACTTAATCTTTAACGCATAAAAGATGGGATTCCCTATGTACAAGGGGCCTAGTTCATATCATTGTGCATCCTTTATTCTTACCGTGGATATTGAAAGTTTATGTTACACAAGATTTTGTGGATAAAACTAAAGTTTTTATAATATTTTGAACGTGCATATTCCACCAAATACGTTTTTCAATGTTTGATTTGGAACATGCATGCATTAATGTCTGACATATGCATGTTCTTGCATATCACATCTGTGTTTGTGGGCACGAGATTGAGTGCCATACTTCGTGCAGATTTTTGTCTATTCTTGACTCAACGTATGTATGTTTATCTATATGCATTTATGTTCATGTAGAAACATGACCTAAAAAAGAGATAAAACTATGTTGATAACGATGCATGTATATAAAGCACTAGCAAATATGAATGTTTTGAGATTTGAGTGTGTGTATGTCAAACTTTGTGTCCTTCTCATGTTCATATACTTCAACACCTCGTATGTATACTTGTGTGTATTCATGTGTGCGCATGCCATTGCTTACACACATGTATGCTAGCATGTGTTAAGGTTGGACAGTTGGGTGGGCGTGTATACAATATGATCCTATAGTCATGTCTATGATGATGTGTATATGTGTGTGTGTGTGTGTGTGTGTGTGTGTGTGTGTGTGTGTGTGCGTGTGTGTATGTGTATGTGTGTGTATGTGTGTGTGTGTGTGTGTGTGTGTGTTTGTTTGTGTGTGTTCGTTTCTATGCTTTGTTTTGATTCATATTCAAACATTTGATTCTTTTTGGTGTTATGTTTCATGCTTACTTATGGGCTTATGTATTTGCATGCTCATGTGTGTTTGTGTGTGTGTGTGTGTGTGTGTGTGTGTGTTTTTGTGTGTGTGTGTGTGTGTTTGTGTGTGTGTGTTTGCGTTTGTTTGTGTGTTTTGCAGATACATTAGTGTGTGTCTATATTCTAACGTGCATGCCTAGGAACACAAGTACATGCATGATTTTTTGATTTCTTCCATGCACATGCATGCATGTTCAAGATCATGTTTCCATGGATGTGCTTAGTTTTAGGTTTTAATAAGAATGTTTTTGTCTTCTGGGTTTTTAAGGATTGAGTGCGTATGAATGATGTTGTGTATTCATGTATTTGTTGCCTTCACTCCATATTTCTTTCATGTGAACATTTTGAACTTTGAAAAAGTTTACTTTGGGATGATTTTGTGATTAGAAGCTTTATAAAGTTATGTATTAGAATTCTAAATCAAGTTTACACTGCTTGTTGGTTGTGTGCATGTGGATACATGTTTGTATGAATGTGTTTGTGCTTATTGATTTGTATGCATGCGTGAAACATTTCCACATACATTTTAATTTCCATGTGTTCATATTTCTTTTCTTTGTCTTTTCTATTTCTGTGTCTTTGGGTATGTGTGTGTGTGTACGCGTGTGTGTGTGTGTGTGTGTTTCTGTGTGTGTGTGTGTGTGTGTGAATGATTGGGTGGATTCTTCCAGGAGTGGCATGGTGATTGGGTAAGTCTTTTTTTTGAGAGGGAGTATGTGATGTTAGGGAGGTGGGAAGGGTTAAGGTTTTTGTTAACTTGGAAGATGTTGTATGTTGGTTAATGGAAGTGGGCTGATGAGGAGATTAGGAGGTGGGGGATAGGGGGTTGGGATCTATGGGGTGTGGGTGTTTGGGAAGCACGAGAGTGTGGCTGTATGTGATGTATGGGTGTTTGAAGATAGGGGGTGGGAGGGTTTGATGATGGTGTAATGGGACTGGTGGGGGAGTTGTAGATGTTTGTGTGTGTGTGTGTGTGTGTGTGTGTGTGTGTGTTCTTGTGTGTGTGTGTGTGTGTGTTGTGTGTTTATGTGTATATGTGTGTGTGTGTGTATGTGTATGTTTGTTTGTGTGTGTTTCTATGTGTTTTTGTGTGTGATATTTTTTTTATGGTTTTCAGATGTCTTTTGCTTCATGTATGCCTCAATTTGTGCATTTTTTTGTGAAGAGTATGCAACTAGGTTTTTGTGTGTATGTTAACAAGAGAGTGTGGTGGACTCAAGAGAATGCGCACAAGAGCACACATGTATGTATTCATTGGTCATCCATGCCTATCTTCTAACCTTCGTACATGAGTTGTTAGGAATATGCATGCAAAATAAAAGAAAATCAAGAATGAATAAAAGTTCCCTTCTTGTTAGATAGACTCATGTTGATTCTAGTTTCTAATCTTTGCTTACCATATTATTATTAAGAGTGATTTTCATATGAATCATTTGAGATTTATTATGTTTTATTTATAGAATGGTTTTTTCTTAATGTTATCAATAAACCCTCATCCATGTTCAAAATTTGAACATGTGTGCTCGATGCCTAAACATTGGGTCGTCTTGATGAAATATCTTTTATGACGATTTAAGAATACATTTAAAAAAAAGTTAGAACGCATTCTTTTGTCGCATTAAATGAAAGAAAAATAGTATATTGCCTTGTATGAAGTTTATACAATTGGAATGGATATAAATCACTCATCTAACCAATGTTTTGATGAAGAATCCTATTAAAAGAGTAAGAAGAAACATCGTATGCAGCATCACTTAGCTCACTACAATTTTTTTTATCCTTGTTGTCAGAGGTGACAATTATTGCGCTTGTTTTTCCGGTCAAACTTGCGTAGTCAGTTTTGGAATCGGAGGATCCTGCAAGGAGTTAAGGAATTTTGTCTAAAAATTCCCCAGGTTCAACGGCGGAGTTTTCTCTCCGCTTGTATTGGCAACATTTGTTTTTGGCATCTAGGTCCATACGCGGAATGGACCCTAGAGAAGTTAAACACTGCATGATACATGTACAGCAAGGCTGTGCATGCCTACTGACCCAGACTAGTCAACAGCTGTGTAGTGTGACTACACACTATTGGGTTCTAGGCTAGGTCCAGTTAGGGTGGGGCTACACCTGACTAGGCAGTGTGGACCGCCCTACATAACCTACTACATCAGCATGACTCAACAACAACATGCAAGGCCTAGAGTGGGGACCGCTCTACATCAACGCATGCATGCACGACACAGCACTACATCACAGTATGCATGCACGAGTCATCAGCCACATGCAAAGCCAGGAGTAGGGACCGCTCTGCATTAGCACAGCCATGCACTACTCAATAGCAAGAGCTCCTAGAGGGGATACTGCCTATAGGAAGATTCTTGGACTAGGAATCCTCCCACCTGCAGCCGGAAGCTTCCATCTGCCTGAAGAGCTTTTAACTTGCCAACAACCTACTATAAATGGTGGCCAGCCTGTTAGTCTTCATTAAACAACCCAGTCATCATCCAGCTATCCGTCTGTAGTCTACCTTAATAGCATCCACCAGTTCCAGACATCACCTAAGGCTAAGACTTTCTAGACACTCTTCTGAAGACCCTAGTAAGCTTGGCAGCACTTTACCAGCCTGTGCAAGAGGACACCCCTAATTTCCTGAAGGCCTGACTACCTAGAAGAGGTGGCCAAACAATGTCCAAGACCTAAGCAACTTAAGTGAGCTGTCTTTTTGGACGTTGCCCACCTATGGGCCAGGAGCTGTGTCTACGGATGAGAGTCAAGAATTAGTCTCTAGATGAGCTGTGATTGCTGTGGTGTTTCTTGTACTATTGTTTTGATCAAGTACAGTCATTTAGTCTCAGCATTCTCCCACTTCCAGATTTTTTCTCTATCTATAGTTGCTCTTCAAGCACAATCGTCCCAGCAGCAAGGAACCTAGCCCTTGCTACATGCCACAAACATCAACATGGTATTAGAGCCAAAGATCATTGCTGACAACATCTATAGTATGATTCCTAGGTAGTGGTGTTTTGGAGGAGATGCAAAATCCTGTCGCCTACACCAGCAAGCAACTGACATCTTCGAGCACCTAAGGTGGGATCCAGCCTGCAAATGTTAGAGGCAACGTGGATTACATGAGCAACATGGAGATGGAGAATTCAAGTGCAAACTCTCCACCTCTTGATGAGAATTCTCTTGTGCATGGTTTGTGCATGGGGCAAGATCAGGGTTGCCATGTGGCAGAGCAGGTAAAGCGTAAAGCGGAAGAAGCGCAACGCTTAACGGATGAAGCAAATCATATGGCGTAGAAAGAAGCAGCTATGCGCAAGGCTTTGGAGCAAGAGACCATGGCATTCAGGCAGCAACTTGGTGCACAAGAGCTACTTTGCGAATAGGAGCAGCTCACACGTAATGCTAAGATGAATCACCTTCAAAAGCAAATGGCATAGCTATAATATTGGATACAACTGCAATAACAACTGCAATTACAACAACAAAAATAGCAGCAGTAGCAGCAGTAGCTTAATCATCCTTAACAAGCATCATCTGCACATCAACCTCAACCAAGTCCTCCACCAGGAATGCAGTAGTATTTTCTAGCTCAACAGCCACAGGTTTTATTGGGCATACCCACGAAGGCACCATTTCAGCCATCTCCTCAAGAACGAATGCCTTAGACATACATGGGGCAATCACATCCAACAGTGCAGCCCGTGGTTCAGGCGCAACCGGCACCAACAAATGTGCAGCAATGTCACACAACCAACCCAACATCTCCAACACAAGGAGTTGCGTATCAGGGGTTAGAGTCCATTGTGCCAGCAGTAGCAGCCTTTTTACATCTGCACAAGATCAAGATCAACCAGTTTGATGGCGATAACTTCTCGTACTGAGCCCACAAGTTCAAAGAAGTGGCCTAGATTCACAGCATCTGGAAGTTTTACAATGGCTATTACATTCCTCCTCCCCAAGGATCTCCACCACACACCATGTCACAGTTCAACTACTTCACGTAAGCCACATACATGGTGCTTGACAACCAGCTAAGTTCTCGTATTTAGCAAGCCATTTGTATGTACGAGGCAACAGTTGAGCCAGCCAAACATGTCTGGTCCTACCTGCTATAGACCTACATGTCAGGCGACTCCACTTTCAAGTCTCATCTCCTCACAAAACTCTCCCACAACAGATTTTGTAGCTTCAGTGACATTGAGAGCTACATTTATAAGGCAAAATTGCTCCGCGAACAACTTACCATCACAGACGCACCCATCTCTGAGCAAATCTTTGTGACCTTCCTACTCAACGGCCTCAGTGGAGACTAGGATGGCGTGAAGAAAGTTCTCAAGTTCAAGCCTAAAGCAGAATTGTCAGAGGCATACGTCTACAAGATGCTATTGACAAAACATTAAGAACGTCAAATTACAAGCAAAAAAGCATGCAGTTTTAGCAATACATCTTACCAGAATGAAGGAGAGAAGAACGCGTCTCACTCCTTGTCAAACAGCCATGCAGTGATGAAGTCAGCATACTCCCATGAGTCGACACGCTCCCTCCTAAAGGCACTCGCACGCAGTGCCATAAGCTAGCTGACCAGATCACGTCTTGACATCATGTGCCATTATTGCAAGAAGAAAGGGCATGTGAAGCAAGACTGCTTCAAGAGGTTGCGCGATGAGGAGAAAGGGAGGATGTAGAGCAACTTCAAGGGAAGGAAGCAAGGGGGAGAGAAGAAAGAGAGTGGAGGAAAAAAGAGTAAAAAGGGTAGTCACGAGTCTGAAAAGAAGGCAAAGGAAGAAGGTAAAGGCCAGTAATTTGATTACACCACATCTGTGTTCCTGCTGTCAAACAGTCAGAGCGACAGGCTTGCTTACTCACCGTATGTTTGGTATCTGGAAAACGGGTGTACCTTGCACATCACGTACCACAAATCTCGCCTACAAAACTACGAGCTTTCAGATCAGAGCTATGTGACAGTCTCCAACAACAAGCAGGTGCCCGTGCTCAGGAAGGGCATGATGACCGTGACAGGGTATGATGGAGCATAGGTCAATTTTGGTAACTTCCTCTACATACCTGACATTTCCATTAACCTCCTCTCTCTTGGCCAACTCATGAGGAGAGGAGCTTGCATCATTAGTAACGGCAAGTATGTCATGCTCATGAAGGAAAAACCTTTGCAGAAGGTTAGCTCCTTTCTCATGGCATGATTGAGCTGGACTTCTGTGCACCAGCTGAAGATGAGATGGACTCCCCATTTGCAGCAGGAAGTCTACGCCAACCAGCATGTGTAGATACTCTAATGTGGCACTAGAGGCTTGGCCACATCAGTAATCAGTTGATGGAATCCACGGTGAAAAAGGGCCTTGTCAACGACCTTGACATAAAAATTGGCGGCCAAGGCAGAGATGACCCTTGTGAGGACTGCATTCGTGCCAAGTTGGCACAACAAATGTTTCCTCCAGCGATTAAGTGTGACATCGGTCAAAAGCTGAGACTGGTTCACACCGACATCTATGGACCGCTCCCCTTAGCAATAGTCTATGGTGGACACCGCTACTTCCTCATCTTTGTGGATGATGGGATATGTTTTCTTTGGAGCTACCCTCTCTGAACCAGAGATGAAGCACCAACATACTTCTTCAAATGGCTGGCAATGGCAGAGAGGCAAAGCAACAAGAAGCTACAAGTCCTACGCTCCGACAATGCTGGCAAGAACACCAACACAGAGTTCATGTCGCAGCTTGAGGACATGGGCATTATGCAATAGTTCTGTACACCATATACCCCGTAGCAGAATGGTGTTGCAGAAAGGGTGAATCGCACGATTCAAGAGACATTCAAATCCATCCTGTTAAGAGCGCAGGTGGACATGTTTTGGTGGCTGTATGCTTTGAGGATAGAAGTTTGGGTGCAGAATCGTGTGCCGTACACGGCCTTACCAGACATGACTCCATTTAGAGCATGGCACAACTGGAAGCCGGATATCACCATGCTTTGGACATTTGGCTGCATGGTGCTTCTTCATGTCTTAAAGGAGCATCGTAGAAAGCTTGCAGACAAAGCACCTTGGGGCATGTTTGTCGGATATAGCCCCAGCAAAAAAGGTTGGAAGTTTTACGATACCGAAACCCAACGTATCATCACCAGTCGTGATGTTGTTCTCTCTGAGCATCTGACACGTCAAGGGTGGACAACCAAGCGCTTGACAGCACCAGACCTCCTCGAGTCATTCTATGACTCATTTTTGGAGTTTTTCCGAGATGAAGCAACAAACTATGATCCACTCACCACAACGGATCTAGATCAGGCGAGTGAAGGGGCGGTGCATACAAGGGTGCCCCTCGTGGCTGACCACGACAAACGCATTGCCACTGATCAGGAGGCGGTCGTAGGAAGCCATGGAAAACGCCATCCTGTGGAAACGCATGATGGTGCGGAGGCGACAAGAGTGTAGAAGCACGACGGCACAATTGAACGGTGGTGCTTCATGCGTTATATGGAAGAATAGCAGAAGGAGGATGAAGCATAATGCGACATTGCGATCACAACATACACAGTGTATGCTGTGGATGATGTGGTACATACTGATTTCATAACAATGCATCTGACAGCTCTTCTTTCCAAGGCCTCATCTACACTATTGCCTGAGCCAAAGTCACTCAAGGAAGTAGTGGTAGGCGCATTTGTAACAGAATGAAAAACAACGCTAGATGCGGAATACAAGTGCCTCATGGAGCAAGGAACTTGGGAGCTAACAGAGTTGCCATCCGGCTTAAGGCTAGTTGGTGTGAAGTGGGTGTTCAGGGTGAAGATGAAGGCAGATGATAGCATCGACAAATTCAAAGCGCGCCTGGTTGCAAAGGGGTTCTTGAAGGTGCAAGGCAAGGATGTCTTTGAAATCTATACACCTATCAGCCGTTATACCACACTGTGCATCATGCTTTCCATTACAACACTCAAAGACTACAAGGTGTAGCAGGTTGAATTCAAGAACGCTTCTCTGTATGGAGAAATGGACATGAATGTTTACATGAAGTAGCCAGAAGGGTATGATGACGTCAATGGAAGATTGTGTAAGCTCTTCAAGAGTATACATGGATTAAAGAAAATTCCTCGTCTTTGGTACCGCAAGCTACAAAGTCTCCTAGAGTTTCTAAACTTCCATCTATCAGCCTACGACGACTACTTGTTCCTACATCGACAAGCAAAGGACAAGTGTCCAGACTACTACGTTCTTGTCTACGTGGAAGACATCCTGATCATCAACCCATCGCCAGGATTCATCCGCGCAACAGCTTGTGCGATGGCAGAAGAGGTCAATGTGACCTTGATGCCGAGCTTTGAATACTACCTGGGCATGAACATCAAGCGCAACCACTTGGAATGCATAATCAAGCTTTCTCAGCAATCTTTCGCAGCCAAAGTATTTTAACAATTCGACATTCTTGATCGACGTGTTCCGACACCCCTAACGCAGCAGCAATTGATCCATCAAGGATAAAGGGAGAGAAGTGAGACTGACTATCGGAGCAGAGTCAGTTCTCTCATGCACGTTGCAAGGTGCACTCAACAAGACCTACAATTGGCGGTGAGCAACTTGGCGCGTGGGAGTGAGACGTGCAATGAAAGGGCTTACAAGGAGCTGGACCGTGCACTCAGGTACTTTCAGTCTACGACTGACAAAGGGTTGGTCTTTGGCTTGTCAAGCAATCTGGAGCTGAGCTGCTACGTTCATGCAGATTTTTGCTGTACAGAGGAGGACTACCATAGCACCATAGGCTTTGTCTGTCTCCTTGCCAAAACGTCTCTTTTGTAGTTAAGAAGGAGACAGAACATTATCCTACTCAGTTTGGCTGAAGCTGAGTATGTCGCGGCAACAACAGTAGCTCAGGAGGTCACCCACATGAGAAACCTCCTTGACGTCCAACAATAGTTTACGTCGATAACAAATCAACCATCGACCTCGCAAACTCTACAAAGTTCCAGGGACAAACGAAGCACATTGACATCCGCAGCCACTGGATTTGCTCGAAGGTGATCGACCACACGATCATCCTTAACCATGTTCAAGGAATAGCGGAAGTAGTAGATTTCTAGACCAAAAGTGTCCTAACGAACATTTTTCAGAGGTGCATGGAGGAATGTGGACTTATGCATAGTGCCCACTTATAGTATCCCCTAAAGAAGGGTGACCTGGGAGACACGCGGCAATCAAACACACGTCCCAACGCCATGGAAGATTTGTGCACACAGAAAAACGGTGCCTCATGGTGCACGGGAAAATTTTTGTGGAGCATGCAGCGGAGATCCAATGCCATCAAGAAAATTCATCAATAGTAAATGCCCAAGTAGTAGTTTGAGTTCTTTCATTGCCGACAGACTTAGTCACGCTCAGTGTTGACGTGACATCCAAAACATTCACACCTGTCTCCCCTCAACAACCCGCCACAAAAGATCATTTTTTCTCCCAGACAATCAGCAGCTTCCACCACCCACTTAAGTCCCCTAATTCCTTAGGAGACCTACTTTAGTCCTTAACGTTTCTGGAAAACCATTCTTCCGAGGACCCTTTCCAGTCCTCAAAGAAAAACAAAACTTTGGCTATGTGGACACGATAATCAGAGCGGAAAAGGGGTCACAAGCGGTGTTTTCGTGAGAAGGGGGAGCGAGTGAAGCAGCAATCGCAGTAGGCGAGCAAAGCAGGGCTACGCGACGGAGCAAGTGCGGCAAAAGCAAAGGGAGGGGGGCGAGCTATGAGAGGGCCAAGGGCGGCCGTGACGACAGGCTTGACAGCAAAGCTCCTTGCCGCTGCGACAGGTAGCGTGGGATCAAACTTGCTTGCCCACGAAGTGGCAAGCAAGTTTGCCATAAGTGGGGAGAGCGGGCTGGCGCCTCCTAAGCAAGCTTGCAAACACCCCCCCATTACGGTACGGAACGTGGCGAGGGAGCCAGGAAAAGGACTAAGCTGTCGGTAGAAAAAAATGATGGGGTCGAAACTCACTCGGCAAGCAACTTAGCAGGAGTGGTGACGACTCCAAGCGTGTGACGACCAAGTGGCGCGACCTCAAATCCAGTTGTAGTGGTCAAAATTGCGCAGATCCGGGATTAAGCAGTGTAGCGTTGACTTCACACAAACGAGGGGGAAAATTGTGTAAGCAACAGAGCAACTGCTATTTATACCTCCACAATAGGCGCTGGACGTGAGGGGGAGAGGAGACTATATTTTTCTTCTCTCCTAGCAACTTCTCCACCCAGCGGAAATCAGTAGAGAAGTTTTCAAGCAAAGGGTGAGTCAACCAGAGCGCCTCTCCATGCAGCACCATGCACCGAAAACGCCCCTACACGTTTTCTTGCAGTAGAAGTTACCCGAATTTGAGCAAGACGACGTGAGATGCCACCAAATCATTTTTTATGGTAGAAATAGCAGGGAAAACCCAGTAGGAATCGCATGAGCAATCCCAAAAAATACCCACAAGGAGCCCCGGTTGTTGTAGTCAAGGACGAGCTCAAGCCTGAGAGCAAGAAAAGGCCTCTTCTAAATGTTTTCGACACCGAGGAAGCAGCAAAAATTTTTACTGACATTGAAACCCTCTAGGAGTCACCCGACGTCACCAATTTCTTCACCCCAAACGAGTAAAACTCTTCGGCGTACCAATCGAGGGGGGTGTTAGAAGTGACAATTACTTCGCCTATTTTTTTGGTCAATCTCGCACAGTTGGTTTTGAAATCGGAGGAGCTTGTAAGGAGTTAGAGAATTTTCTCGAAAAAAATCCCGGGTTCAACGACGGAGTTTTCTCTCCGCTTGTACAGGCCAAGTTTAACTTGGCATCTAGGTCCATGGGGGGAATGGACCCTAGAGGTATAAAATGTTATGTTTTGCATGCACAGCAGGGCTATGCATGCTTGCTGACCCAGACTAGTTAGCAGCTGTGCAATGCGACTACGCACTTCTTGGTTTTGGGCTAGGTCCAGTGAGGGTGGGGCTACACCTGATTTGGCAGTGTGGACCGCCCTGCATAGCCTTTTGCATCAACACGACTCAGCAGTAGTATGCAAGGCCCAGAGTAAGGACCGCTTTGCATCAACGCATGCATGCACGATATAGCACTACATCATAGAATGCATGCACAATTCATCAACCACATGCAATGCCAGGAGCGGGGAGCGCTCTACACCAGCACAACCATGCACTACTCAGCAACAGGAGATACTGGAGAGGCTACTACCTACAACAGGATTCCTAGGCTAGGAATCTTCCCAACTGCAGCCAAAAGCTTCCATCAGCTTGGACAGCTGTCACCTTGCCAGCAGCCTGCTATAAATGGTGGCCAGCCTGGCAGTCTTCATTAAACAACATAGTCATGACGAAGATTTCCGCCTACCACAACAACCTCCACCAGTTCCCGACATCACCTGAGGCCAAGACTCTACAGACACTCTTCTTAAGACCCAAGTAAGCGTGGTAGCAGTCTGCCAGCCCGGGCAGGAGGATGCCCCTGACTACCTGAAGGCATGATTACCTAGAAGAGGTGGCCCGACTACGTCCAAGATCCAAGCTTCTTTGCTGAGCTGTCTTGCTAGACGTTGCCGACCTGTGGGCCAGAAGTTGTGTCTATGCGTGAGAGTCCAAAGTTAGTCTCTAGCTGAGCTGTGTTTGATGTACTGTTTCTTTTACAATAGTTATGATCAACTACACACATTCAGTCCCAGCATTCTCCCAGTTCCAGCTTTTTGCTCTATCTGTAATTGCTCTCCAAGCACAACGGTCCCAACAATAAGGAACCTAGCCCTTATTGCACCCCACAAACATTAACACTTGTAAGGTTCAAACAATAGGAATAAAAAAAAACTACACATATGTGTCGGATCTACCTCTCTATCTCTGTTTTTATCTTTTCACCTCTAGTTCTCTCTCTCTCTCTCTCTCTCTCTATCTCGATCTCTCTCTCCCTTTCTCTCTATATCTTTCTCTCTTTCTCTCTATCTTGCTCTTCCTTACACACACACATGTACACACACAGACACACACACACACACACACACACACACACACACACACACA
>SZWC01013234.1:71124-81194 GCA_023375785.1 Penium margaritaceum | reverse complement strand
ATACATATACATATACATATACATATACATATACAATTACATATACACATCAATAAACATATACATATACATATACATATACATATAAATATACATATACATATACATATACATATACATATACATATACATACACATATACATATACCTATACATATACATATACATATACATATACATATACATATACATATACATATACATATGAATATACATATACATATACATATACATATATATACATATACATATACATATACATATACATATACATATACATATACATATACATATACATATACATATACATATACATATACATATACATATACATACATATACATATACACATACATATACATATACATATACACATGCATATTCATGTATGTTGGGAAATAAAAAACACATACACATACGCATGTATACACATACATACAGATACACACACATACACATACACATACACATACACATACACATACAAGTACACATAGACATACATATCCATACACACATACACATCCACATACATTCACACATACACATATACATACACATATACAGACACATGCAAATTCACATGTACATACACCTATGAATGCATGTACACATACACATACACATACACACACACATACACATACAAATACACATACACATGAACATACACATGAGGAAACAGATACACCTTCACATGCATTTACACATGCACATGCACATACACATACATTTACCCATACACATACACATACACATATACATACACATACACATACACATACACGTACACATACACATACACTCACACATACAAATACACATAAACATACACATACACATACAAATACACATACACATACACATACAGATACATAAACACATACACATACACTTACACATACACATACACATACACATACACATACACATAGACATACACATACACACATACACACATACACATACACATACACATACACATACACATACACATACACATACACATACACATACACATACACATACACATACGTATACACAAACACAAACACATACACATACACATACACATACACATACACATTACATTCACAATGCTACCATGAAGAAATGCTTCCCTCTCCTCTGTGCCGACGAATTTTTCAACCAACTTCGAGGAGCTCAAATTTCATCAATATTGTCCTACGTAGTAGCTATTTCCAGATCCGCGTTGTAGACACCAAAATTGTGAAGACAACATTCGGAATACGCCATGGGAATCCTTTTTTTTTGTTTTTGCCCTTTGGACTCACGATTGTTCCAGCGATGTTCATGACGGCAACAAACACCATTTTTTGCCCATACCTTGATGATTTTTTTGTGGTATGTTTTGACACCATTCTGGTATACAGCCTCACATTGGAGGGGCACGATGGACATCTTTGAAGTTTTCTTGAAGTTTTTCAAGAAGATAAACTATCTTCAAAACTCTCAAAGTGTGAATTTGGTCATCGTTCCATCATGTTCTTGGATCACGTCACCAATGGTGGACGATCAGCATGGCAAACGACCCGCATGGCGGATAAAACGAGTCCATGTTTTGGCACGAAGCACCCTATTGGTGATGGAGATTCACTCGCCAGGTGGTCGTACCTTAGAACGATGAACTCCAACGTATGCTGCTCAAAGAGTACCACGACGCCGCTCCAAGCGGACATATCAGAGAGGACAAGAGGCTCAAGAAGATAGCAAAGCACTAGTGGTGGGACAAGATGGAAACCAACATAGTCAACTTTTACAAACCATTGACACGTGTCATTGATAAAGATACCATCGCATGTGGTCACACAGACTTCTACAGCCACATCCCATTCCAACAGAACTGTGGACCTACATCTCCATGGACTTCGTCACTTGACTACCAGTCACACCCATGGGACATGATGCAATCCTCGTGGTCATCGACGGGTTTTCCACAATTTCCCAATTTATCCCATTGATGACCACTGTCACCACCAAAGAAGCAGCACTGCTGTTTCAAAACAGAATTGTATGGCTACATGGCGTGTCGAAAAGCAATACAAGTGACAGAGAAGGTCTATTTACAAGTCATTTCTAGTGCAAACTAATTTCTTGCTTCGGCACTCGGATCTAGCTCTCCACAGCGTTCCACCCTCAAACCTACGGCCAAACTGAGAAAACCAATGAGGCCTTTAAACTACTCCTCTGAACATTGTGCAAGCCACATGGGACAAATTGGGCATCCAAACTCGTGACCGGCAAACTTGCAGATGACTCGGCGGCGTCCACCCCAACGGGTCAAGTTTTGTCCGAAGTGGTACATGGTAAACTTCTCGCCACACCAAACTAAACTCATAGCCAGATCAGCATTCCTATGGTTAACATCCAACACTACAAATTCTTCGCTATTTGGGACGAAACATGACAGACACTCGCGAAGACACATGCGGTGATGAAGAGAGCTGCCGACCGACATCACACGGATGAATTTTTTGTCGTTGGCAACAAAGTCCTCCTCAGTTTGAGAAACATTAAACTCCGCGTAGCGTACGGTTCAAAGCTAAAACCCCAATGGTTGGGACAGATTGAGGTCAAGCACATGCATACCCCCGTGGTTGGGAGACTCAAACTCCCCAACACTATGCAATTTCATCCGATGTTCCACATTAGTGGAATGAAGTACTACAGGGACTCCGACGAGAACTTCCCCGGTAGGTATGTACCTCCCCATGCTCCTATTAAAATGGACAAGGACACCTAGTACGTCATCAAGGGCATCCGTGGCCATCAACAACGTGGCAAGACAACACAATATCTTGTTTAGTGGCACGGCCATGACATTGTGCACAATTGTTAGGAACCCTACGACAACCTCCATGACGTCGATCATCTGATCGACGGGTTTTATTGTTGTCACCGGGCTACAGATGTATGCTCGTTGAGACGTTATGGCTCAAAGGGAGAAGGGAGCATTACATGTCAGATGTACACAAGTCTCTAAACTCTCCAAGTAGGGAATTTTGTCATTACACAAATAGCCTACCGTGCGTGGAG
This sequence comes from Penium margaritaceum, assembly GCA_023375785.1. Lineage (NCBI taxonomy): Eukaryota > Viridiplantae > Streptophyta > Zygnematophyceae > Desmidiales > Peniaceae > Penium > Penium margaritaceum. Next base: position 78,137 of record SZWC01013234.1, on the reverse strand, counting down.
ACCTTGATTTTTTCTCCAACGGTTGGGGGCAATGTGACCACCTGCCCTTGCCCTCTAGAAATTCCTTCTTGTACAATCCTATGACTTTGACAACTTTTGAGAAACAACGACATAAGTGTCACGACTTTTTTGTCGACTTCTTGACACATGGAGATTCATCAAAGTTTAAAACGATGCATCTCGCATCTTCGCCGTCAATCTTTGAAGCCTCTAGTTTCCTTGGCAGAGCTTCTTGATGCGACCACTCATGATGCAACTCGATACGTGTTGCTCAAGAGTGGACCCAACGACTCTGCCTATGTCTCATTTGTAATGAAGAACACTTAACACTAAATTACAATTTTCTCAGGCATCCCCAATTCTCAAACCGTGTTTTGCCTCACTACACATACCTATACATATTCACCATCAACGCTACACATGGGAAAACATTACAATGGGTTACTAATACGTACTGGATGTACACAAGTCCCTCATCTTTTCGATTGGGTGTTTCTGTTATTACACAAACAGCCCACCATGTCACGAGACCTAAATACTCACTTCGAAGGACGAGGGCAAACCAGCCAATTGCCCTCGCCTCCTTTGAACCTTTGAGAACATTCTAATGCCTTTGACCACTCTCACAAATCTACGAAAGAAACAACACGAACTTTTGGTTGACTTCTTGACGTATCAAGACAAATCTGGATTCATAGAGATACATTTTGTATCTTCACCGTTGATTCTTGAAGACCTCTGATTTCTCGACAGACCTTCTCCAATCCAACCACTCACGACGTGACTCCAGATGTGTCACTCAAAAACAAATCCAACGGCCCTGACTATGTCTCATTCATAACTCAACACTTGTATACATATGTTTGATCATTTGACACTTGCCATTGACGTGCACTTACTGCTAATTGTAAATTGCTTATGTCCCAAATTCCAAGTCCAATTATGCCTCGTAACTTTTAACTGTTCACCATCTACGCTCCATTCGGCATAACACTTGGTAAAACAACGTAGTGGTGCTGGATAGCCACCCAACTACTTTACCCATCCAGAGGACTATCTCACACAAGCGGTCAGCGCATCTCGCACGTTAAGACTTTGCAGAATTTGCAACTACGATGTGAGGTGAGCGAGCGCACCAACGACCTGCAACTGGTCTTAAAGCAATGACTTTGGCGATGGAGGAGCAGAACGTGCCCATGCACGCAAACCCTGAAGTAATAGAAAATGCTGGTATCGCAGTCTACACGGCAGATGGATTGACCCCTACGGGTCCAACGACCAATCCGGTAGCGGATCCAATGGTGGTGAACCAGCCGCCCCTACCGACAGTCCCAACTATGATAACAGGAACGACACGTGGCACGGGATGACAAGATCGGATCAACAAACAACTGGCGAACCGAATCTGCACACTTGAGGGGATCAACAGCTATCTGCTCCCACAACTCAATGTCGCGATGGAGGCTCTTTGCAATGTAAGCAGACAAGAAGCGGTGCTTGTTAAGAGAAAGTCCCAAGTCTTGAGCAAACTCAACACTTTCCCTATTCCACTAGAACCATTTATTCCTACAAATTCTAAAGAACTAACGGTCTGGATGTGGCTGAAACGTTTGGAGGTGTAGTTCAAAGGTGCTGGGGTCAATGACGAACAGAAAAAGATTGAACTCGCGGTCGCACTTTTGCTTTGCACAGCGCTAATTCTATGGCCTGGCCGAAAGGCCATCCAACACTAGCAAGAGACCGGCTAGGCATCATCAATGACCAGTGTTGCCTGTCTCATATCACTGTCCGCAGGCTTTCTACCCTCGAAGCAGATCAACCTGTAGTTTCAAGATGTGTTGGCGCCACCAATCGACTGGAAAAAATTCTCGTGTGCAATGCTCACATGATCCGGATGGCTAAAAAAAATTCAAACGCACAGTCCAATGTCTCTGTCAGCAGTCTAGCGTGGCGGAGTACACGCGGATGTTCCATGAGGTCATCACTGGTGTATACATCGCCCACAATGAGCTCTGTTTTGAATGCAACAATGGCCTCAATCGCGAAATCTAACAAGAAATTGCCATCTTCAGTAACCAAAACAACTTGCCACAGATGATCGCAGCAGAAGAAAGGATTGACATCCCCGACAACAATGCTCAGATCTCGGAATCCTACGGCTAGCGACCTCCCAAGCACAGTTATTGTAGAAACACAAAGAGCCAATTGGGGGACTCCTCAACTCCAATGGAAGTGGATGCCATCGACCAGAGTAAACTTGCTACAACTGTGGAAAATTCAGGCACATTGCTCCCAACTGTCGGAGCAAGCAGCATGCCCAAAAGGGGAGGAAGTTGTCGAGAAATGACTCGGGAAGAGGCAAAGGATAGGAGTAAAAGGCGCAAATTTTGTCTGTGAGGAGCAATCTGCGCCAAACAACCCCCCATTTGAATGGCCTACATCACCGCAGAGAGCTTCTGAGATTGTGAAGTTTGACGAGGGGTACGCGGATGACCAACTGGTGATAGTGCTAAGTTTTCAACCTTAGAGGATGCAAAAGTCGCAGAACGGTAACAGCGTTATTGGATGGAGGAGCTTCTCACAGTTTGTAAGCAACGACATGGTATGCAAGCTAGGTTTGCAGACCGAACCAGGGGTTTTTGAACAAAAAACCGTCTACGGGCGATTGAGTATATGGAGATTCCGAGAATCACTACGGCTACAAGTAGGGGATCTACGGGATGCAACGGTTAGGAGGTCCAGATCAATGAGCGATCACAAAATCATTCTCGGAAGAGATTTCCTATACCGACACAATCCACAGGTTGATTGGAACAACAAAGAAATCTATGTGGAGATCAACGGCACCAAGCAAGAGATTCCACATGTAGGACAGAAAATGATAGTTGAAGCACAACTGGTGGAATCAACAGAGGAAGCCGCTGTAGCCGTAACGTAAGAACATGTGCAGGTTATAGTACTCAAAGTGGCCAGGCACTACATACAACGAAGAGCGCGTGCGTGGCTCATACATCTTGAGCCAATGGAGGAAGCGGAAGTGGATGTAGCTGACTCATCGTCCTCATTGGCCTTGCAAGCCACATTAGCATCAACATCGTTTGCAATAGTACCTGAAGATTTCGTACCACTCATCCAAGACTCTACAAGCGTCTTCCTCAACGAACTCTTGAGAAACCTACCACCTCAAAGAGACATCAACCATTGCATCAAAGTAAAGCTGGAAAGATGACCTACAGTTTGAGGAGCCTGTCGGATGAACGATCACGAATTGACTGAGCTACAAAAGCAGGTCGACAAAATGCTCGGTCAAGGGTTCATCCATCCATCGACATGACCATACGCCGCACCATTACTATTTGTGAAAAAGAAGACTGGTGACATGCAGATGTACATGGACTACTAGGCATTGAACGACGCTACCATCAAGAACCACTACCCTCTTCCCCAAGCCGACAAACTTTTCGACCAACTCCGAGGGGCTCGAATTTTGTCCAAAATCGACTTGCGCAGCGGTTACCACCAGATTTGCGTGGCAGACAACTACGTCCTGAATACGGCAATCCGAACTCGCTACAGGCACTTCGAGTTCATGATGATTCCGTTCAGACTCACGAATGCCCCAGCGACGTTCATGATGGCGACTATCAACATTTTTCGGCTCGTACCTTGATGATTTTTTCATGGTGCACCTTAACGACATTCTGGTGTACATCCGCATCCTAGAAGAGTACGATGGACATCCTCAAAAAATTCTCAACGTTTTACAAAGATAGGAAATTTTCAGAAAACTCTCAAAGTGCCACTTTGATCGTCGTTCAATCGAGTTTTTGGGTCATGTCACCAACGCCGGATGGGTCACCATGGATCCGAAAAAGTGGCAGCAACCGCGGATTTGCCAACACCGACCAACGTTCAAGACGTTCAAGTCTTCCTTGTCTTCTGCAATTACTACCGCGTTTTGTGCGGGATTACGCCTAAGTGTCATCGCCCCTTTCCGATCCCATTGGAAAAAAAACCGAGAGGCGGTGCAAAGACAGCGAAGAAGAAGTCTTCACCATTTTGTGGAGAGCTCTAACCTTGGTGCTGGCCCTCCAACTAGCCGATCCAATGGTTGATTACGTCATGGCTACGGACATCTCAGATCGAGCCATGGGCATAGTCCTCTTGGAAGACCATGGCAACTGCAAACAACCGGTTGCATACATGTCTCAAAAACTGCGAGGACCGGAAATCAACTACGTCGTATACAAGAAAGAGATGTAGGTGGTCGTACATGCATTCAAGAAATCCAATGCTATCTTGAATGCCGCCGATGCATCGTATGCACCAACCACCGTGCTCTAAAACATTTGAAGACACAGCGGAACATCAGTCAACATCAAACTCAATGGATGGAGTTCCTTGAAGCCGGGTTCCACTATGACATCAAGGACCGGTCAGGCAAAATCAACCTTGTAGATGCACCCAGCCACCGACCAGATTCAATGTTTGAGGTTGCGATGCTACAGCTAAAATGAGATCCATGTCGCGAGCAACTGTTCACACGATCAGTACGGTGGATACGACAAGGCAAAGTTTTGGTACGACACACCCTATTGGCTTCGGCGACTCACTCGCCAAATGGCCGTTCTCCCAAACGACAAACTTCGCCGTATGCTGCTCAAAGAATGCCACGACATCAGTCCACGTGGGCACTTTGGAGAGGACAAGACGCCGAAGAAGCTGGAAAAAAACTACTGGTGGGAAAAGATGCAATCCGACGTGGCCAACTTCTACAAATCTTGCTACACATGTCAACGACAAAAACACTGCCGCAAGCAATGACGGGATACAGCCGCTCCCTATCCCGACAAAACTGTGGGCTTACATCTCCATGGGCTTCATCACGAAGTCATCAGTCACACGCGAGGGATATGGCGCAATCCTCATGGTAGTTGACAGCTTTTCGAAAATGTCCCAACAACGACCACCGTCACCGCTGAGGGGAGAGCACAACTGTTTTTAGACAACATCATGCGGCAACACGACGTAAGGAGAACCATCATGAGCGATAGAGAAGGTCAATTCACTTGCAGTTTTTGGTGCAAATTGATGACGTGCTACGGCAACCAAATTCAATTTTCAATGGCGTTTCATCCTCAAACCGACGGCGGAATCGAGCAGACCAACCACATGCCTGAACAAGTTCTCTTATCACTGTGCAAATCTCATGGCACAGATTGAGCAAAAAAAATCCTGACTGCCAGAATCGCATGTAATTCGGCAGTTTCCATCGCAACGGGCAAAACTACGTTTGAAGTGGTGTATGACAAACTTCCCCCCACACATGCAAGACTACACATGCAAGTAGCATTCCCGCGGTTGATGTCCAATGCCGTGACTTCACCACCATTTGGGAGGAAACACGTAGACCTTGGCAAAGACGCAAGCATCAATGAAGCGAGCAGTTGACCGACATCGTAGCGATGATGTTTTCACTGCTGGCGACAAAGTCCTCCTTAGTGCGGCCAACATCTACCTTTGCGGAGCCAACTATTCAAAGCTTGAACCCTGATGGTTGGGATCATTTGAGATCGAGCGCATGCAAACCCTTCATTTGTGGTTGCACCAATCAAATTTCGTGGCACGATGCAAGTTCATCCAGTGTTCTATATGAGTAGACTCGAGCACTATCGAGATCCCGGAGAGAACTATCCGAGCAAGGATCCCCCCCCCCTATATGTTGTGCTTTGTGCCGTTCCTGTACAGTTTACTGTGACCACTCGGCCGTGTCCATACTCGTGCAGATCCCTGAGGCAGGCGGCCCTGGTGACACCGGCACGACGACAGGCGGCGGACTACCCGTCTGGAGCTGACCGACCACTGTTCGAGAGCCCCAGATGTCACCGGGACTCCTTGCTGTGCCTTCTANGTTTTTGCATTGTATACTCGCTGTCAGTCGATGGATGCATGCATGTGACCAGTCGTTGCGTGCGTCTTTTGATTCTGCACGTCTAGGTTCAGACGGCGTAGGATTCTGACATGTGTGCGCAGAGTTACGGCCAAAACAGTGTTTTTGGGCCGGTTTTAGGACAGCTCTTGGACTGCCGCGTGCGACACCCGCCGTGCGCCGCGGCAGGTATTCATGCCCTGGACCTGTCAGTTGTCATTTCTCTCTGCATATGCTATATTGAAGCATTCTGACACTTTGACTTGTGTCTCCTAGCCAAACCCTTACCGTTGTGTGTACGACCTGTGACTGTCGTCACCGTCTGACTAGGCACTGACGCCCGGTCAGCGGCCGTGTTGCTAGGAAGCTTCTACGCACTTTCTCATGGTATCAGAGCAGTGAGACAGATCTCACTGAGCTGCGCAGCAGAGACGCAGCAGAGCAGCAGCAGTGAGAGTCACCGCTGCAGCAGATCTTCTGGGACCTGCTGGAGACGGCCGTTCGCCGTCCGCGTACTCCACCCACCACGTGAGATCGCAGCTGCTGAGGCAGCAGAGCAGCGCGTACCGCCACGCAGAGGCGTGTGGCGGCTGCAGTGCGTGCAGCCGCCACTCCCCCCCCACAGCCGCAGCAGCAGAGCAGTAGTAGCAGAGGCGGCGGCGGCAGCCGCGCAGCAGCAACGCAGTAGTAGCGGCCGCCACAGCAGCGTGGCAGCAGCGGCGGCAGCAGCAGCGCAACAGCGGCGTCGGCAGCAGCAGCGCAGCAGCGGCAGCGGCACAGCAGCAGCAGCGGCAGCCACGGCAGCAGCAGCAGCGCAGCAGTGGCAGCAGCAGCAGCGCGCGGCGGCGGCAGCCAGCAGCAGCGCGTAGCGGCGGCGGCTAGCAGCAGCTGCAGCGCGCAGCAGCTGCAGCGCGCAGCAGCAGCGCCGCACGCAGCAGCAGCCGCCACGCGCAGCAGCAGCAGCAGCAGCAGCAGCGCAGCCGCCGCTTCCACCGCTGCACATGCAGCTACGCAGCTGCTGCTGCAGCTGACAGCGCAGTTGCAGCAGCAGCTGGGCGGAAGCTGTTGCGCAGCTTCCGCGGAG
>SZWC01013234.1:37549-48115 GCA_023375785.1 Penium margaritaceum | reverse complement strand
GCTGGTGGGGGCAGGGAGATTGGCTAGTTCCATAGAAAACTCACCAACACAGAAACTGAGAGCAGCTCCAATGCTCTGTTGATCACTCTGATACGATGCGACGCGTAAAGGGACCCCACAGGAAGCTTCCTCATCCTGCTGAGCTCTGCCTCCAATGCCGCTCTCTTTCCCTCGGCGTCTTCTCCTCCTCCTGCACCTCCTTGTTGATGACGTCCCACGCCTGAATTCGTTTGCTCCCCTTCTTCATCTTCCTCCATCACCTCGTCATCATCCCTCATCGTGGGTAGGAAACGAGCGACGTTCCTTCTGCTCCTCCTGCCAGGAAGCTTCCTCGCCCTACTCAGCTCTGCTTCCAAAGTTTTGCTCCTCCTACCTGGCTCAGAATAGTTTTTAGGGCAAACTCGCGAAAAGCGCCCCTCTTCGCCCACTGCTCCGAATGCCCCAGCGGCATCCCGTGCACCTTCACCTCCGTTCTCTGGTTCCCTTTTTCAGAAGAAAGAAAAGTGACCCTTTCCCCCCACTTCGTGGGGTCACTCTGCTTTTCTCGGCTTGCTTGCGGCTGAGTCACTTCCGCTCGACTCCACCACGTATGTTTTTTTCGACCCTCCTCCGCACGCAGTGGCTCCTGTGCGGCCGTTGCCTCATCTTCTGCCGCCGCCGCCACCGCCGCCGCTGCTGCTGCCGCTGCTGGGGCCGCTGCCAAGAGTCCAGGCAATTCGCCAACCGGATGCTGCTGCTGCCGCCGCAGCCGCCACCTTCGCCGCCGCCGCTTCTGCTACTGCTGAAGCTGCCGCCGCTGGTCTTGCTGGTGCTGCCGAAGCAGCAGAATCCGCTGCGGCTACCGCTGCAGCTCCTGCTTCAGTTGCTGCAACCATTGCCGCGTTCCTCGCGGAATCACAAAATCACAGAATGAAATATGGACGGAGTAGTTATATACCCATCGTTTCGCCAAGAAAAAGCTTCGGTGCCCATAGTCGAAAACGAACGGACAATGGTGCCCATAGTCGGAAACGAAGTGACGGCGGTGCCCATAGTCGAAAACGAGATAACATCGATGCCCATAGTGAAAACCGACATGACAACTGTGCCCCCGGTTATTGCTCGTCATGGGCACGATTGGTATATATTTCATGGTTTCAACAAATTAGTCTTTCATTTAAACGTGGATTATTGCACGACTTTGTGCCGTTTCGTCGGCAGCCGTACTAGTAATATGAAAACCGATGGACATGGTTTGACACTGCTCCCGAGCTTTATTCATGGGTGTGTTCACATAATGTCGCACGGATTCCGCTTCTACGTAAGACCTGGTCACGGTATGCCTCATTGCGTCATGGTTTTGTGTACACGAACAGTTCGTTGAAGTTTCCCGGTTCGCAAACACGACCATCGGAAACGCGTCCTAGTCATGCAGCGGATTCCTTCCACGTATTGACAGCCTGTCGCGTTGGACGTTCCACCGATCTCCCGCGTCGCAATGCCTCGCATATCACTCAAATGGTCCATGCGATTCACACGGCTGTTTCTCAGACGTAAGCCTGAAAAATATTTTTCTTCGTCCCAGGCTTGCGCGTCGTCGGGGGGTGTCGGATTGCTAGCCATTGAGGTGCAGTCCGTCGTCGATGCTGTTGCACGCCCTCACAATGGCTTCATGCACCGCACATGGGAGACGATTGCGGGCACGAATGTTATTAACAGCCATGTTTTATGCAATGCATGCCCATGTTGCCGTGCGATGGCGGAGAACACGTAACAGAGACGTGGTGGACCTATCACGTCTTTGTGGTTCCCACCCGACGACAGCGACCTCGACGACACTGACGAACCTTGCTTGACGCAACAGACTTCTCACGACGACGAGGATGTAGCCCGCACAGCAGCGGATGGGGCTGCACGCCGTGAAAGTCAGGGTCCACTGCGGATGTCGCGTGTAGGTGGTCGTGTGCACTCTACCAAGGGCCTGCCCCACGACTCCGACGATGAGGCACGGGCAGCCGACGCCATGGCGAAGACTGTGTCCGATAACATCGCGAAGCCGAAATCCGACCCTGCAAGCAGAAGGAAGCGGAAAGCAGACGTCGACTTCCCATGCGGCTCTTCCTTCGACACTATGGCAGCATGCAAGGCTGCCGTGGAAGAATATGCGGTGGTAAACCGCATGTCCCTCAGGTGGCTCAAAAGCGACCCCATGCGTTTTGTGGTGTGGTACAAGCAGTACGCCACCAAGAAGTGCCCGTGGGTTGTACGTGCGGGGTACAGCAAAAATTCTGGTGCTTACAACATCACGTCCTTCACAGAAGGCCACCTCTGTGATCCTCGAGTCTCCCGGGGCAACCCAGTGCGCACCACGCGGTGGGTGGTCCGGCACATTCAAGGCACCCTCGCCAAGGACCCTTCTGCTTCTGCAAAGGCACTGCAGGCGGTCGTGACGAAGGTCAGCAACACTAAGATACCGTACACCACATTGTACCGCGCGAAAAAGGCGTGCCTGGAGAAGATGTACGGAAAGAAGTCCGAGTCATTGAGCATGTTTCCTGGTTACGTGGCCGAGGTACGTCTGCAAGGTATTGTTGTCGTTTACACCTGTTATCCGCACCGTTTCCTTCCTACTTTGTGTGTTATCCCATGTCTTCATTTGCGCAGCTGTTGAAGGTGGACCCGCTGGCCACCGCGAAAGCTGAGAAGGACCCGGACACTGGCGCGTTCGGCCGTGTTTTCGTCGCACCCGGTGCCTGCCGCAAGGGTTTTGAGTACTTGCGCCGAGTCAACGTCATGGATGGAACGCACCTCAAGAATGGTCATAAGCAGGTGCTACTGATCATGTAGTTCTTCGACGCCAACGACAACGCCATGCCCGCAGCGTACGCCCTTGTTTCAGGAGAGGACGAGCGCAACTGGACGTGGTTCTGTGAGCTGGTGGCAGCGGCCTACCCGTCTGCAGCACTGCAGGGAACAGCGATCATCTCAGACCGTGAGAAAGGACTGGCCAATGCAGTGGAGTCCGAACTAGCGGGTGCTACGCATACCTACTGCGCGTGGCATCTGATGCGCAACGTGCAGTCCCGCTGCCAGGGCCGGTCGGGGTCCTTGTTCTGGAATCTTGCGCACGTCACAACATAGGAGGACTGGGATGCATGCTTGGCCGAGATGCGCCGACAAGCACCACGGGCTATGGACTACATGCTGGGTGGAAACGGCGAGCCGGGCATCCCCAAGGAGCGCTGGAGCCATCTGTACTGCCCAGTGCCGCGTGGCGGGCACACCACGAGCAACGCCATGGAGTCCCTAAACGGGAAGCTCGTGGAATTGCGAAAGATGTACCCGTACTTCTGTTTTGTCAACCTCCACGTTTTTGTGCAGAGGCTGTGGCACATCCGTCGCAGGATGGCTCACGACGCTGTGGACAACGTGGCGCCGGCTCTGTACCTGAAGGTGAAAAACAACTGCGACAGGAGCCGCGCGTACAACCTGGACTTGGACGGGGACGAGGCCGGACCATGGACGAGCGGCACTGCAGTGCGGGCGGACGGCACTCCACGAGACGTCAACATCAACAGGAAGGAGTGCACGTGCGGCATGTGGCGTGAATACAGGGTGCCATGCCCACACGCGTGCAGTCTCTTGCTCGAGAATGCACTCAACCCCGTGGCCTACGTGGACTACGGATACCTCACCCTCAACTACAAGAGGACGTACAACGCGCCATTCCCATTGCCGAAGATGCGACTTGTGAAGCGGGCTGACCCGAAGTGGCTGCAACCTGGAGCACGTCGTGGGCGCGGGCGTCCGGCCACGGTCATACTTGACCGGTACGCCAAGGTGAAGAAGAGGCACATTTGTGCACGCTGTGGGCAGATGGGCCACGTTCGGCGTGCATGCCCAAACATGGAGGCGCCGACACCAGAACAGATGGCCGCAGCCCGCGTGGCAGAGCTGGACGCAGAGCGCCGCGTGAGAGCGTTCTGCAGGTCAAACGTGGACGCCATGGGGTACTCCGGGGATGAGGCTGATGATGCACCCCCTGCTGAGGAGGAGGGAGAGTCAGACGAGGAATCAGAGGAGGAGGGGGAGGAGGAAGAGGAGCAAGGGGAGGAGGAGGAGGAAGAGGAGGGCAGGGATGGTGTGCAGGAGGGAAAAACAGATGACTCGGAGGGGGGTGAGGAGGGGGATGAAGACGAGGAAGATGAGGGGGGGAGGGGGGGCAGGAGGTGGTTGACCCCGTGGCAGTGTCCAGTGACGATGAACAGGGGGACCGTGATGCTGCTGAGGATCGTAAAGAGCTGTGGATGGCTTTCCACGCGGAGGTGGACAGCATCACGCGTTCCTTGGACCTGTGGTAAGTTTGTTCATGCTTATTCACGCTAAGTGTTCTCCATCCTTTCATTCATGTTCCTATTCCACTTACTAACTCATACCCTTGTGTGTCCTTTGCAGAGCCGACGTAGCACCGTTCGGGACCAGGGGGGTGCAGGCCAGATTACAAGTGGCCCCTGATTGCACCTCTGCCTTAGAGTAGTGTTTCCTTGCACTTTACTCTGGGATGGTACATGTGTTGGGACAATTGTTGGACTTGTTACTGCATGGAGCAGTGAGCATGTGCTGTAGTGAACATTTGCTAGTCACTGAAGTCCATGTTTCCATTGCCAAAAAAATGCCATGAACGACATGAATTCCCAATATTTGTGTCTCCAAGTGCCCTTTGTTGCCTTGATGTAGTACTGCATAATGGTGTTCTGTAATTTTAGTGCACATTAGTGACCTTAAAATGATATGCAGTGAATGTCCCTGAAGGAGTTCCGTAGTGTACATATATAGTATGAACAAGTTCATTTCGTTCTCTTTGCGTCAGTTGTTTCAAAGAACCAGAAGATGAGTTCATGTGAACAAGCAGACTTCGCTATCATCTTCCTCATGGGAGTTGGTGCGACACTAATGTGTCAAAAACTGTATTCTTATCTGTTGCCGCCAAGAACAACAAGATATGTGCCAATGTGCCACTGTCCAGTAACGCACAACGTCACATGTCAACTGGATGCCTACACAAGTGTAGCAGAGGCAGAGGAGAGTGAATGGGACGATGTCTTGTACGAGGGAGGAGATGACACTGTCCACACGGTTCATACCGATGAGGACATCTTCTATGATGCACTGGGATGTCAGGGACGTCAGGGTTGTGGTTGTGACTTGTGCACCTGGCTATGGCTGTGTAGTGTACTGGATCCGAAGTGGTTAGATCCAGCGTGGACTGGGTAGTACCTCCTTCATTATTACTTTCATGCCCACGATTCTCCGTGAAATAATTCAATTATGTCCATACTTTGGATAAGAAAAAGACATCCATGCCCATTATCGTCTGAATTTTAAGACAATTGTGCCCATACTTTGTTTCGCCTGTGCCATACGTTGACAATGAAAGTACAACTTTATGCCCTCAAATGTACTTCACATGAACACAATGTGCCCATTACTTTTGGGAAAAAATGTGTTATGTACCCACATCTGTCTGTTTTATATATCTGCTATGCCCATTGTCATCAATGGAAAATACCTCGCATGCCCACGACTGTCATTGAAATAATTCTCGGGTGCCCAGAATTCCCCAAGAAATACATCTGCCATACCCAATGTTCTGCATGGAAAATAGCTCAGATGCCCAAACATGTCAGTGGAATAATACTCATACACCCAGTACTCTCACTACAATAAATCTCACATGCCCAAAGTTGTAGACGGCATTACCATGGATTCCTCATGATGGACTCGGTGGCTCCGACCATATCCACGGCTCCCATGGGTCGGGACAGTTGAGCAGCTTGGTACTTGGCATGGGCACTCCCAAAACCCAGGCCATATGGTACGGAGAAACAGGAGTCTCGACCCATGGTGGTACAATGTAGCCCAACCTTGCGTTGCGTGCGACATAGAGGTCCCACGCCTCCTTCAATGCCACCCATGCCTGGTGTACGGCCACAGGATCCTCCAAGGGAGTACCCCATCCCTGATGTGCCAGGCCATTTCGACGGGCGTCGTTGTCCATGACCTGCGAACGTGGTCGTCAAAACTCGGTAGTAGCAGTGAACTAAGCGCATTTTACTATTGGGGAAGCACCTTCAACGCACGGCAAAGGACCGGTTCATCGTGCGAACCGGTACAAAAAGCGGGTCACTTGATGAACCTCTTCGCGTCATCGTCAGTAGACGTCGGCACCTGCCGCCGACATCGGGTTCAGGTGCGCGCGGCGTCGGCAAATTCCACCGTGGACCTGGCAGTGTCCTTTCGGCGAGAATTCATTGGTGATAAAAAAGACCTGCTCCGAGCGACGCGCAAACGTCTGCTACAGCACACCAGAATCTGTCCACATGCATGAGTCGATGTTGTACGAACTCCCTGCCTCAGAACGGAACACGACAAAACGAACCATCGGCTGCCAAGATAGGATGTCCACATTTGAGGTTTGTTTACGACATGCAAGTCGAAGACGATTGAATACCTCGAGCGAATACTGGGCACAGTTGTCATTATATTCCGTTTTCGCACGCTCCCTAAAAATCATGGGCATCGATGTCATTTCGTTTTCGACTATGGGCACCGCCATCACTTCGTTTCCGACTTTGGGCACCGATGTCATCTCGTTTTTGACTATGGGCACCGCGGATATAAGGAGCGAAACGATGGGCACCGGAGCATTTGTGCTCATGAAGTATTCAGTCAAGTGACCCAGGAAGTGCGGTTGCTGAAGGATGTTTCCCTCATTCTTTGAATGAATTTTAGTATCCTGTATCTAAATGATAAAACTGCCTCTATGTTGCGGATTGTTCTACCAAACAAAGCGTGGATGGTGAACAGATAGAAGTTGCGAGGCAGAACACGATTAAGAATTTGGGACACTTGAGTAATTTATGATCAGTTGTAAGTGTACTTCAATGACAACTGTCGAAATGATCGAACACATATATACAAGTATCGAGTTAAGAACGAGACATAGTCGGGGTCGTTGGAACCATGGTCGAAACACATGTGTGGAGTCGCGTCTTGAGTGGCCGGATTCGATAAGCTCAGCAGAGGAATCGGGGGGCTTCGAGGATCAACGGTGAAGATGCGGATGCATCTTTGTTAAGCGAGATATGTCTCGATGTGTCGAAGTCAACCAAAAGGTTGTGACACTTCTGTCAAGAATTCTCGAAAGTGGTCAAAGCTGTTTGAAAGTGCAAGAATGTTTGCTAGAGGGCGATGGCAGTTGGCCGAATTTCCCACGACCATCAAAGTGAAAAATCAGGGTCTTAACGTGCGGTGGGCTATTTGTGTAATGACAGAAACGCCCACTTGGAAGATTTGGGATTGGTGTACGTTTGGTATGTAACACTTTCCCCCTTTTAGCCGTGACATCCCGGCGCCCGAAGAGATGTCACTTAGAGACAGCGGTGATATCCCTTGATCATGTGATCGACATCTCGTAAGTTGTCGTAGGGTTCCCACCTATTATGTGCAACGTGATAGCCGTGCCACTTGACAAGACATTGTGTCTTTTTGCCACGCCGTCGATGGCCAAGGATGTCCTCGATGACATACTTGGTGTCCTTGTCCACTTGCACAAGAGGAAGGGGAGGGGCATCACCGTTGGGGAAGTTCTCTCCGAGGTCTTGGTAATGCTTGAGTCTGCTGAAATGGAACACCCGATGAATGTGCATAGTGTCAAGGAGTTGAGTCACACAACCATGAGGATTTTCATGTGCTCGATCTCTTAGGGTCCCAATCATTAGGGCTTAAGCTTGAACAGTCGGCTCCGCGAAGTTTGACATTGGTAGAGCTGAGAAAGAATTTTCACCGGTGGCAAAAACTTCATCGTTACGATATCGATCGATTGCTCATTTCATCGCCACTTGTGTCTTTGCGAGTGTTTGCCGTATTTCGTCCCATATGGTGGAGAAGTCGCCACGTTGGACGTCGACCGCGGGGATATTGCTTTGGATGTAAAGTCCTGCTGGTGTGGAAGGAAGTTTGCCATACACCACTTCAAACAGAGTTTACCCGTTGTGGTGGACATCGCCGAATTGTATGCCATTTCGGCGTTTGGGAGTTTTTGTTCCCAATCCATCCTATGAGGTTCGTACATTGTTCAAAGAATTTGTTCGAGTGTCTGAGTGGTCCACTTGGTTTGGCTGCCGATTTGAGGATGGAACGTCATTGAGAGCTGGATCCGACTGTTGTATGGAGTCATCAATACGTGCCAAAAACGAATGGTAAATTGACCCTCCTTGTCCCCGGTGATGGTCCTCGGCACGTAGTGTAGCCGTACAATGTTGTCTAGAAACAGTCGTGCTGGTCCGTCGACGATGACGGTGGTCATTGTCAAAATGATATGTGACGTTTTGGAAAACCTGTTGACAACTACAAGGATTGCGTCATATCCCTCGGGTGCGACTGGTAATCCCGTGATGAAGTCCATGGAGATGTCAGTCCACAATTGTGTCAGAATGGCAAGTGGCTGTACAAGTCTGGGTGACCGTTTGCAGCTGGATTTTTGTTGCTCAAACGTGTTGTAGGATTTGCAGAAGTTGGCCACGTCAGATTGCATCTTGTCCCACCAGTAGTGTTTCGCCAGCTTCTTTACATTCTTGTCTTCTACGAAATATCCACCTGGACCTATATCGTGGCACTCTTTGAACATCATGTGGCGGAGTTCATCCCTCGGGGGAACGACCACCTGACGAGTGGACTGTCGCCTCCAAAAGGGAGTGTCATAGCACAATTGTGCCTTGTCGTATCCTCCGTGCTCGTCGTAGCCTCGTGTTAACAACTGCTCGAGATACGGACCTTGCTGTAGCTGTAATGTTGTTGTCTCATCCATCAGATCCAGTCGACAGCTGAGTGCATCGGCTGGGTTACTTTTTCCTGGTCGGTACTCAATATCGGAGTTGAATCCACATTCAAGGAGCTCAACCCATCGGGTTTTGACGTCGACTGAGGTTCGGCTGCGTCTTCAAATATTTCAGCGCATGGTGGCTGGTGCGCATGATGAATTGGCAAAATTCAAGAAAGCAGTGCCATGTCTCAAATGTATGTACGACTGCCAGCATGTCTTTCTCGTGTACGACGTAGTTGAGTTCCAATCCCCGTAGGTTTTGTGACATGTATGCGACCGGTTGCTCTTCGTTGCCATGGTTTTGAAGGAGGATCACGCCGATGGCTCGGCCTGTGGCATTTGCAGCCATGAAGTAGTCAAATGTTGGATCGGCTAATCGTAGGACTGGCGTCGAGGTCGAAGAATTCCGCACAACAGTGAATGCCTCTTGTCTCTCCACTGCCACTCGTTTTCTTTTCGAGTGAGGTCGGATAGAGCCGCTGATATTCGGGCGTAATCTCATACGAAGCACCAATAGTAATTGCATAAACGGAGAGATACTTGATCGTGTCGAATGTTGGTCGGTGTCGGCCAATCAGAGACTGCTTCCAATTGTTTCGGATCCATGGTGATGCGCCCACCGTTGATGACGTGACCCAAAAACTCAATCGAACGTCGACCAAAGTTGCACTTCGAGAGTTTTTCGAAAATTGTCTCTTTGTAAAAGTTCAAGAATTTCGTACAGATGTCCATCATGCTCCTGCAGGATGCGGATGTACACTAGGATGACGTCAAGGTACACGGCGACAAAATCGTCAAGGTACGGGTGAAAAATGTTATTCATCGTCGGCATGACCATTGAATGGCATTAATGCTAACTCAAAATGCCCGTAGCGAGTTCAGAATGCTGTCTTCTAGATGCTAGCATCTGTTGCATGAATCTGGTGATAGCTGTTGAGTAGGTCGATGTGGTGACAATTTGAGCCCCTCGGAGTTGGCCAAAAGGCTCGTCAGTTTGAGGGAGTGGGTAGTGGTTCTTGATCGTAGCATCATTCAACGCCTAATAGCCCACACACATCCTCATTTTGCCAGTATTATTTTTCATGAATAGTACTTGTGCGGCATTTGGTGACGTTGATGGGCGGATGAACCCGTCACCGAGCATTCCGTCGCTTTGTTTTTTCAGCTCGGTTAGCTCATGATTGGTCATCCGATAGGCTCTTAGAACAGTGGGCCGGCTGTCCAATTTCAGCTCGATGTGATTGTCAATGTCTTGTGGAGGTGGTAGGGTTTTTGGGAGTTCATTGGTGAAGACGTTTGCAAAATCTCGGAGAAGTGGTGCCAATTGTTTGAGTATCATCACGGCTTTGTTGATGCGTTGAGGCCGATGAGTCAGCTGCTGCCACTTTTGCTTCTCCATTAGTTCGAGATGTACCAGCCACGCACGAGCTCCTTGTCGCATGCAGTACTTGGCCACGTTGAGTGGTATCGACTGCACAGGTTGCTGATTTTCGACTACTGTGACTTCCTCCGCTGCTTCCATCTCTGATGCTTCCACTATCGTCTTCCGTCCCATGTGCGGAAGTTGTCATTTGGCACCGTCGATTTCCACATATATGCCGTCATTGTTCCAGTTGACTTGTGGATTGTGCCGGTACAAGAAATCACGTTCGAGAATGATTTTATAGTCAGTCATTGGACAGGACCTCTAGACCCTTACATCC
>SZWC01013233.1:48245-70368 GCA_023375785.1 Penium margaritaceum | reverse complement strand
GTCTCTGGGCCATCGCTTCCGTGAATGACATTCCTGCACAAGGACAAAAGAAACTGTGAGATACAACTTGAGTGGGTAAAGAAAGGGAAAAAAATCAAGACGAGAAACAAGCATATACAGCTGTCGACCATGAACAGCATTTGCAGACGTGGTTGCTGTGGCTTGCCTACCGTCCAGTAACCACGGCCAAATCCCCGCGAATCGTGCCTGGCTCTGATGCCTGAGGATTTGTAGCGCCGATCAGCTTGCGCCCGTAAGTGATGACACCAGGACCCTCCCAAACCTGCATTTGTAGAGAGAAACACAGATGGGAATGACACCTTGAGCACACGTCTTCTTCTGTCAACAAAGCACACAAAAGCCACACAAACGAGACATTTCAAAACAGGCGACCGAAAGATGCAGCCAACCTGCAAAGCAGACAAAAATCTAGACAGCATACGTCATGATGGAAAACATCATACCATGGCGACGACAGGGCCAGAGCTGAGGAAGTCAGTGAGGCCATTGAAGAAGGGCCGGCCCTTAAGATCATGGTAGTGCCTCTCAGCGAATGCCTTGGTGGGTTTCACAAGCTTGATGGCCACCAGCTTGTAGCCCTTGCGCTCGAACCGCTCTACGATGTCAGCGATCTGGAGGATGTTGCGTCCAAAAAGCCAACAGAATGGACAGCAGGTGGTGCNGTCGTCCATGCTGCAAGCATGCGGAAGTAGCTGGCGTCATTCAGAACCTTCCACAGCTTAAACGAAGAGGGTACGAACAACAGACCAATGCTGTGTTTTGGGATAGGGCCGACGACAACGTATCAGCGACATTGGAGAGGCGGATCACTGACGGGGGATGAAAGAAAAGGTGCGGGCGCACCTGCAGCAACAGTTGCGGCGGCAAAAGGCAGCAAGAATCTCGAAGTGGATTGTTGGCCGGCCGCAACTGCACAAGTTGCTACTCCGCGACTCAGAGGAACAGCCAGCTGTTCGATAGACCTCCAAGCCCCTGCATTGACAACAACCATCAATTAGAACTCGACGTCCGGTACAACAGCGTTTTGATGATCTCCACAAGCGTAACAGAAGAGTCACCTGATGATCGCGCGGCGGGGCGCGACGAGCGCGCTCCATTTGCGATAGCACGGGCAAGTGCCCTGGCAGCAGCGGAAGACCTGCTTGCCATGCTGGGAGCGAGGAGACGACTGCCACCAAACCTGGTCTCAGAGATACGCGCGTGGCAGATTTCAGAAATAGTGGAAGCTGCGCGGCAACACAGATCGCTTGGCTTCCTCTCCAGTAAAACGAAATTCCAACGCACACACGCCGTGAAATGGGGAATTTTCATAACAAGCAAGCTCTCGTTCCATCCTCCGACACAAAGCAGGTCACAAAGTACTACTACCCATTGGCGCAAGGAAGAAGGACGTGATACAGCGTACCACACATTCCATCCATGTAGATCGAAGTAGCTGTAGTGGGACGTGAGAGTTGTGAAGGTTAAAACAAATCTTTAAAAAATCAAAAATTTAAAATTGGATTCTTTTATGTTCCTTCATATCGAAACTGTAGGCTTTTCTAACAACACCAATCCCAATCTCTAGGGTTTGTAGGGTTTCTGGCGGAACATAAAACGAATATGGGCTCGAAACGATGGAAAAACATTTTTTTAATCTTATACTCCTACAACCATCATTCAACCAGTTTATGCACCCAAACAGATGGCTAGTAAATCAAAAGGCTTACTACAATAAATAACGAGTATCTTTCATCCACCCTTTACATTCATCTCACATATGCATAATCTTCATCAGGAAAAAACTGAACAATTTCCCTCTCCCAGCATAAAAAAATCGTTCCATTGAGATTTGTGGTCTCATAATTGAAACCGTTTTTTCATTCCATCATATCTATCCCTTCTTTCTTTTAAGTGGGAAAACTTACAATCCATCATATTTTGGAAAGTGTAGACCCACATATCTCAAAAGTCGCTTTGTAAAAAACAACTGCACATAACCTACCCTCATTTTCACTGATTTCTTTGCAAATTTTTTTTAATAATAACTAAAAATTCAGCTAAAAAATCATGCGATGAAAATCCCACAACAAAAATGAATCATTGAATAGAAAAACTTACCACCCTATCATCTATGTGTGGGATCTTCACATTGAGGCCGCTCAAAGTGTCCTTAATATCTCCATGTGTGCAGGGTCGCCACGTGACGCCCTCACCCTGCCACTGGTGAGTGATGACAGATGTTGTCATCTTTTGAAGCTTGAGTTGTAACTATTCTTTCTTGCTAGCGGCATGGATCTGCTGCTCTAATCGCATGTTGAGCATGCTTAGACGTCCTTGTGCTCTGATACCATGTTGGGGATTTTTGGAGCTTGCAGTGACGAAGTCATAGTGTGCTCAAATGTAGCAAAGGGGTCTTGTTGCTGTCCAAGATCTCTGTGCCCAATAAGCAAATCATATACTCCAATGTGCGGAAGTGGAAGACTTGGATTGAAACTTGTAATTGAAAAACACTATCAATTACAAGTATGGTACAGGGAAACAATAACAAAACACAACTCAGCTCAATATACTGACACAACCTGCCCCATCCAAGGACGCAACACCATGCTAGGAAGTCAAGGCTGTCGTTCCAAGGGTCTCATCACGGTCACCATGCTTTCAGGTGAAATAACCTCCAGGTTGTCATGGCAGCCTCGTCTCCACGCTGGCAGCCAGTCCCAGACTTAGTAAGTCGTCAGAGGACTTCTGACACCCCTAGCCAAGCTGGCATAATGGTGCCAGGCTTACTAAGTCGACAGATGGGGAACTCCAACAAGACACACAGCTTTTAGATCCTCACGATGAGGTTGACAAAGCACTGCCAAACAGACTGGGTCGATAGAGGGAGACTCCAACAAATTCTGATTGTCCAGACAAAATCATCTGTGTAAAGCAGAGCTGAGGTCAAGCACTAACTCTGGGCTCTAGTGGGTGTGATAAGTGCGCTGGTTTCATGCTCCGATATGGCGAAGTCAGTTTTGTAATCGAATAAATATACACAGTGAGAATATTCTCGGTGGCTTATGGGTGTAGACCCATGGTCAGATTTTTCCACTCTACAGGCCAGTCCAACTATGGCAACCAGGCCTAAAAGGGCTTGGACTGTAAAATAGTGTGCAACATGCGTAGGCTACTGCGCATGCCTCTAGTGTGTGTGTTGCATGCGCAAGCTATTTTGCATGCATCCCAGAAGGCAGGGACTAGTAACTATGCAGCAGGACAAAGCGTTGCCGTCAGGTGGAGTCAGACCTGATTGGGCTTCTGGCATGAGGCGGTGTGAGAGGTCTTGGTGGGGACCGCCTGCACAAGCAGCCCGTGGCCACGACTCAACGTGCTTCTTTGCTTGCCACCTAGACAGGCTGCATGGCAAGCTAGAATGCTAGTATTATGGCTACGAAGATCTATGGCTCTCACAGGTCCGTGAGGAGTTCTAGGATTGAAGAACTTTGGTTAGTGTGAAACTTCACCGTGTATCTGAGGAAGCTTCTTCAAGCAAGCAAGGCAGTCAACTTGCTAGGGCCACAAGTTTAAAAGGCGGCGGCCCTGGCACATCTTAGTATCTCAACAGGACTCATCTTTCATGTCATGACCTTGTAGCACTTAGCATCTGGAAGCACCTCAGTCCAAGGTTCTACTAGAGTCTACCCTGGAGACTCTTGTAAGTCTGGCAATGCTCTGCCAGCGTGGGAAGAAGGAAGCCTTGACTACTTGGAGGTTAGTCTACCTGGAAGAAGGTGCTGGACCAAGACCACTTGCGTCGATGCCCTTAGCGGCCTAGCAAAGCGTTTCCCCTTGCGTTGGCTAGGAGCAGTGGTGGAGGTCATTTGTAGCCTTTGTTAGGCTCTACTTTTCATGTACCATACTTGCACTTTGGAATCAATCAAGATTTTTTTTTGCTCTCACATTCTGTTTCCAAAGTTTATCTACTGATCTGTTTGCTAGCATGCGACACGCAAAAAGATCATGTACAAGCAAGGAACCTAGGACTTGCTACACACCTGCAAATCCCAACATGGTATCAGAGTAATAGGCTCTGTGTGCAGCTAGTCTAGCGGCAGTAGCAGCGGAACGCATTGGTGAAGTAATTATTCAACATCCCTATACAAGCTTAAGGAGGAGCGACGTGCGTCTTCTCCTTAGCGTGCAGCGCGACTGACCCTTCGCGACGTTCGGCCTGCACAAGACGTAAGCATCAAGAGATCATGAGCAACATGGAGGCAGAGGACCAGAGAGCAGGTTGTCTGGCTCTTGATGAGAACTCTGTTTTGCATGGTTTGTGTATGGGTCAGGATCAAGGACGCCATGTTGCAGACCATGCACAATGCCAAGTAGCAGAAGCACAACGCTTGGCAGATGAGGCACAACACATGGCACAACAAGAAGCCGCAACTCGAAAAGCTGTGGAGCACGAGAGGGAGGAATTCAGGCAACAGCTGGGAGCTAAAGAGCTCCTCCGTCAATAAGAGCAGCTGCCGCATGCCACTTAAGCATCTCAGACGGAACAATAGTAACAGTCACATGCAGCTCAGGCCGCCCAAATTGCACAACATCAACAACAACTGGCATTGTTTCAGCAACAACAACTAGAACTTGAGTAGCAACAGTTTTACGGAAACAACTTCAGCAACAACAGCAACAATAGATGTAATGGCAACAAACATCTCAAGAATCATCCGCGCATTTGCCTCAAGCAAGCCCTCCGCCACTTGTGCAAGCAGCAATGCCTCCGTAGGTGCAACGTGTGCAACCTATCCAAGGAGGCATGTCACAACAATTTGGAGCTCAATAGCCTCAAGCTACCCCCACGGTGCCACTCATGGCACAGTTTCAACCAACACAACAGGCACCTCTATCACAATCATACACGGCACAACCCACTATGGTGCCAGCCGCGCCACCATTCCAAGCTCATCCAACAATACAGCAACAGTGCCATGTGCAAGGTCCTAGGTGCCTCCACATGGCAAGGCATACCAAGGACTTGAGGACGCCGTGCCCCCTAGAGCAGTTGCCTTGCAACTACATAAGATCAAGATTGACCAATTTGACGGAGAGAACTTCCCTCACTGGGCAAAAAAATTGAAGCAGGTGGCCAAGATTCATGGCATTTGGAAGTTCTACACTTGGTACACGCACCTCCACCCTTGGGATCACCATCATAAGTGGTGTCAGAGTACAAGTACTTCAACCAAACTGCATTCGTGATGGTGGACAACCAGTTGAGCAATCACATCCAACAAGCAATTTGGATGTACGAGGACATGGCACAGTCTGCAAAGCAAGCATGGTCCTATCTTGTAAGGATCTACATGTCCGGCGACTCTACCTTCAAATCCCACCTCCTGACTGAACTTTCACAATTCAGCCTCAATAGCTTTGACTGCATTGAGGCGTACATCAACAAAGAAAAGTCATTACATGACAAGCTTGTAATGACAGATGTCTGAGTATCCAAACCCGTTTTTGTGACGTTCCTCCTCAACGACTTAACCGGTGACTGGGAAAACGTGCGCAAAGTGCTTAAGTTCAAGCATGAGAGTAAACTAACCAAATCTTACATCTGCAAGATGCTTCTCACTGAGCAGCGTGACTGCCAGCTGGCAAAAGAGAAAGAACGCATTCTGACCAACACAACATACCAAGGTGTCAACGCTGCAGTCAGCTCCACTCAGCCATCACAAAATAGCCAGGCGCTGATGAAAGCAGCCTCAGACCATTCTCCCGTCCAGTCTAAGCCAAATGCAAGCTGGCAAAGCTCGCGTAACGAGCGGCTTGGATCGCGCCCTGCATATGAATGCCATTATTGTGGCGGGTCATAGCACTTGAAGAAGTATTGTAGAAAGCGTGAATGGGATGAGGAGCAAGCAAGATAGATGAAGCAAGCAAGCAGCTAAGGAGGAAAGGGGGAGAACAAGAGTGATGAAAAAGTGAAAGAAGCCAAGAAGCAAGAGAAGGGGTCAGAGAAGCAGACAAAGGAAGGAGGCACAGGAAAGCAACATGACTGCACGGGGTCCGTGTTCCAGCTAACAAACACGGAAAGCAATGAGCTGGTTTACTTAACATACGTGTGGTACCTGGATAGTGGGTGCACCTCCCACATCACTTTCAACAAAGCCTGCCTCCACGAACTCCTACACTGCTCCAAGGGCTTCGTCATAGTCGCCAACAACAAGCAAGTTCCATTGCTGGGAAAATGAAAGAATACAGTGACAGGATAATAAGGTGCCCAAGTCAAATTTGGAGAGGTCCTGTACATACCTGAGATTGTTGTCAACCTCCTCTCACTAAGGCAGCTGATGAAAAGAGGTGCACGCGAAGTCAGCAACAGAGGACATGTTGCCTTGAATAGCCGTGAAGGCAAGACCTTCACGGAAGGTCGCCTCCTACCACATGGCATGATAGAGATGGATTTCTGGGCTCCAACATCTGAAAAACTCCAATCGCCATTTGCAGCTGCAAGTCTCCACCAAGGCTCTGGTACAGACCTCGCTATGTGGCACAAACGATTAGGCCACGTAAACAATCAGCTTGTGCAGTCAATGCACAAGAAGGAGAAATTCAATAGCCTCGACATCAAGGATAATGGGAGCAAGGAAATGATGCAGCCATGCAAGGACTGCGTACGTGCAAAGCTTCTACGACAGATGTTCCCTCCTACCACAAAGTGTGACGTCAGCCAAAAGTTGAAACTAGTCCACACAGACATATGTGGAACACTACCAACAACTACCATCTATAGAGGACACCGATGATTTCTTCTGTTCGTCGATGATGTGACACGTTTTGTGTAGAGCTATCCTTTACGCACTCAAGATGAAGCTCCCACGTACTTCTTCAAGTGGTTTGTAATGGCAGAGAGGCAAAGCAATATGAAGTAAAAAGTCCTACGTTCACACAATGCCGGAGAGTATACTAACGGAGAATTCATGTCCTATCTATAGGAAATGGGGATTGTGCATAAGTTTTTAACAGCCTACACACTGCAGCAGAATAGTGTGGCTGAAAGAGCCAACCGCACAATACAAGAGACGTTGTAGGCTATGCTTCTTGGTGCTCAGCTCAGTAGAAATTGGTGGCCTTATGCGCTGAGGCAAGCAGTTTAGGTGCGCAATCGCGTAGCACATGTGGCGCTGCTTGACATGACGCCATTTCACGCATGGCATGGTGACAAGCCTGATGTCACCATGCTTAGAATCTTTGGCTGCATGGCAATTTTCCATGTGCCAAAGGAATGCCATAAGAAGCTGGCGGATAAGGCATCGTGGGGAGTTTTTCTTGGACAAAATCCTAACATCAAGGGTTGGGAGTTCTACGCATTGGACTCGCAGAGGATTTTTGTCATCCGCAACGCATTATTTTTTTAGAACCTAACGCGCCAAGCATGGGAGGAAAGGCAAAAGATAGCTCTAGACTTCCTCCAAACCTTCTACGAATCCTACAATGAGTCATTGAAAGAAGAAGATTCAAATCCATATATATTCACCCTTACGAATCTGAATGAGGCACATGAGGAGGCAGTGAGCACGCGTGTACCCCTCGATGGAGACCACCTGGTAGGCGTCCCCCGAGATCATGAGCCGATCGGAGTACACGATAGCGAACTTAAGGTGGTGCCTGTGAAGGATTGTCCGTAGTCGATGCGGCAGCATCATCATCCAGGCTAAGTCCACGACAGGCGTTTCACGCATCTCTTACAATAGAAGTTGGAACACAAGAGAGCGGAGGAGGAGGAGGAAGAGCACATCATGGCCATTACAACATGTTTGGTGTACAAAGAGGACGCAGACATTCTCGCAGACTTCACAACTACCTACCTCACTACCCTCCCATCTTCGACAAAAGAACTACCTCCAAAGCCAAGGACTCTAAAGGAAGCTCTTAGAGGAGAGCATGCTGCTGAGTGGAAAGCAGCATTGGATGCAAAGTATGGGAACCTCATGGAGCAAGGCACATGGGAGCACATGGAACTACCTGTAGGCTCACGGCCTGTTGGAGTCAAGTGGGTCATCCGCATCAAGACAAAAGCAAATAGCAATGTCGACAAGTTTAAAGCTCATCTTGTGGCAAAGGGGTTTTCACAAGTGGAGGGAAAAGACTTTTTTCAGACTTACGCCCTCGTGAGCCTCTACACCACAGCCCGCATCATGCTAGCTATTGTAGCAGTATTGGATTATGAAGTGCCGTAGCTTGACGTAAAGAACGCTTTTCAACACGGGGAGATGGACACGACTGTGTTCATGAAGCAGCCAGAGGGTAATGATGATGGCAGCGGACGAGTGTGCAAGCTAGTCAAGAGTTTGTACGACTTCAAACAAAGTCCACTTCTGTGGTATCGCAAGGTGTAAGGACTTTTGGAGACACTCTGCTTCCATCCATCAGCCTACGAGGATTGTCTTTTTCTCCATAGGCCTTCGGAAGAAGAAAAACCAGACTTTTATGTTCTGGCCTATGTCAATGACATCTTGATTATTGACCCATCAGCCACTTTCATCAAAGTCACAGCAACGGCCATGGCAAAGGAGGTCAATGTGACACTCATGCCAAGTTTTGAGTTTTACCTTGGCTTGAACATCAAGCGTGATCGCACAGCTAGGACGCTTGAATTGAGCCAACAGACCTATGCCACAAAGGTCTGTGAGCGATTTGGTGTACCTGATCGACATGTGCCAACTCCTCTCACTCAGCTGCAGCTGAAGCATGAAGGACTAAGGGGGAAGAGTGAGACAGACTATTGCTGCAGAGTTGGCTCATTGATGCATGTTGCAAGTTGTACACGGCCAAATCTACGGTTTGCAGTCAGCAACCTTGCACACGGTAACGAGACATAGCATCAACGTGCAAGGAGCTTGATCGGGCCCTCGGATACCTCAAAACCATAAGCGATGCAAGTCTACATTTTGGCAGCGTACGTGATCTAGAGTTGAAGTGCTATGTAGACACAGACTTTGGTGGAACCGAGGAGGACCAACGCAGCACGACAAGATTTGTATTCCTAATTGGCAGTGGAGATATATTGTGGACAAGCAAGAAACAAAATCTGATTACACTAAGCTCTATAGAAGCAAAGTATGTGGCTTCTACATGTGTTGCCTAGGAGGCCACGTATTTGCAAAACCTCCTCTATGACATTGACTTTCCAGAAGAGAAGCCGACGTAAATTCTTGTGGACAACAAATCTGCAATCGACTTGGCAAATTCGACCAAGTTTCAGGGTCAAACCAAGCACATCGACATACGCGGGCATTGGATCCGCTCAAAAGTAGTAGATGCACAATTCAGCTCGTGCACGTGCCAGGGACAAGGCAAGCTGCAGACTTCCTATCAAAGAATCTCCCCAAAGAAAATCTCTACAGGTGCTCGTAGCAGTGTACACTTACCAATATTAAGTTTTTGCAATACGCCCTGAAGAACGGCAATGAAAACACACGTGGAAGTCAAAGATCGGACGATGCGCCATCGGCACCAGGTTCAGCGTACCGAGCACTTTCACCTGTTTTATGGTGCAAGTGGGTGAGACGATCGCCACTACAGCAGAAAGGGGGAGTAGTGAGAAGTTTGTAAAGCCAAAAGAGCAAGTTTTGGGAGATCCCAAGCAGCAGCTTTGCTTTTAGCAGTTGGTGGAACGAAATAGGTTTGGAAAGGAAGCATACCTAAATGCGTTCCGCTTTCTGCCAGTGCACAAAGAATTCTGCAGGGCATTTTTGCCAAAAGGAGAACAACAAGCGGCTGGACGACACAACCTCTCGACGGCAAGCTCACGTGCTTGTAAGAAAGAAAAGGGCAGTGCAGCTAGAGTCGCGGAAAGCAGTCGCAACAAAGCGAGGGATAGCGAGCACAGCAGCTAGCGCGGCAAAGGGAGTGCTATGCAAGCAGCGAGCATAGCAGGCTTGCCTGCAGCCGCAGTAGCCTACGAGCAAGCGACGCTTCTTGCCGGCCATGGCAAGGTCTTGGTTGCCCTTGCCCCATCGCACGCCATGGCCGGCACTACTATTCGGCTACAAGAACCCTCGGGTTACAAAAACCAAAAAATCAAAGCACACAATTGAGAAACGCCTACAACAAATGGTGCTAATGCTTTGGCGTCCAGTTCGGGTTGCCCAAAGTGCTTCCGTGAATACACAACAGGAAACATCAACTCATGGATGTGCGACATCCACACAATACCTCTCCATGAACGCGATCAGCTGTGCAAGGTTCCACCAAGGAAAAAGCCGCAAGCGACTATCTGGACAACGACCACATCACCGGCCAAATCAAGCAAGAAACTGGTCACCAATATTGGAACTTGCGGACGGGATGGACTGAAGCAGGTCAAGAAGCTAACATCAATAAGCTGTATGGCCATGACTGAAGCAAGTTAAACCTACGTGACTCAAAACGGTGGAGTGGGTCTTCCCAGCCATGGTGGCGCAGTTTATACAGCTCCAGCAACGCAGGATCCTGAGGAGGGGACAGAAAACATTTTTGTTTACCCCAAAGAGTAGTCTCCAAATCTTTAGCAACAGGATAGAACGGATAAGGTTCTAGAGGGGAAAACTCAGCATGCATACCGTCACCAGTAGAAGCCACCAGAGAGCTTGATTTGTGAGGAAGCAACCTTTTTCTTCTGGTGTGGCCTGAACTGGTCTCAGACATTTTCTGATCCCCAAATGTTTTGGAATCAAGTGAGATGGACCCAAAAACAGGCCTTTACTGTCCCGAGCACCTGAACAACTTGACATCAAAGAAAACAATTCTTTCTTTGATACGGCAGCTGACACCAAGGTTTTCTCGACCAGCCCATAACCAAGGAAGAGTCTCAGCTTTAATTTCTTGATGAGAGTTTTTGGGAGTTTCTTGAGGATTTTTTTTTGCTGACACCCGCGCCTGAGGAAGATTCTTCACCAGCACACCCATCGAGGGGGAGTGTTAATGGGTGCAATGATTGCGCTGGTTTCATGCTTTGATATGGAGCAGTCAGTTTGTAATCGGATAAAGGTACGCGGAGTGAGAATTTTCTGGGTGGCTTCCGGGAGCAGAGCATGGTCAGTTTTTTTCACTGTACAAGCCAGTCCACTTGTGGCAACGAGGCCTAAAAGGGCTTGGATTGTAAATAAGTGGGCGGCATGCGCATGCTACTACACATGCCTCTAGTGTGTGTCGCATGCGCAAGCTATTTCACATGCGTCTTGGAAGGCAAGGACCAGCAACTGTGCAGCATGACAAAGCGTTGTGGTTAAGTAGAGTCAGACTTGAGTGGGCTTCTGGCATGGGGCGGTGTGAGAGCTCCTGGTGGGGACCGCCTACACAAGCAGCCCATGGCCGCGACTCAACGTGCTTCTCTGCTCGCCACCTAGACAGGCTGCATGGCAAGCTAGAATGCGTGTATTATGGCTACGAAGATCTAGAGCTCTCACAGGTCTGTGAGGTGCTCCAGGGTTCAAGAACCACGATTACGGTAAAACTTCACCGTGCATCTGGGGAAGCTTCTTCAAGCAAGCAAGGCAGTCAACTTGCTAGGGCCACAAGTACAAAAGGCAACGGCCCTGGCAGATCTCAGTATCTCAGCAAGACGCATCCTTCATGTCATGACCTTGTAGCACTTAGCATCTGGAAGCGCCTTAGTCCAAGGTTCTGCTGGAGTCTACCCTGGAGACCCCTGTAAGCCTGGTAGTGCTCTGTAAGACTGGGAAGGAGGAAGCCCTGACTACCTGAAGGCCAGTCCACCTGGAAGACGATGCTGGAACAACACCCCTTGCGTCGACGGCCTTAACGACCTAGCATGGCATTTCCCGTTGCGTGGGCAAGGAGTAGTGGTGGAGCTCATTTGTAGCCTTTTTCACGCTCTAATTTTCATGTACCATACTTGTACTTTGGAATCAATCAAGATTTCTTCCGCTGTCACATACAGTTTCTAGAGTTTATCTGCTGATATGTCTGCTAGCTTGCTGCATGAAAAAATATCCCGTACAAGCAAGGCCTTGGTACACACTTGCAAATCCCAACAGACACAACTCCTAACCCACATATGGGCAACGTCATATAAGACACCTCAAGCTAGGCAGCTTTATTTTTGCAAGTAGTCTTGCCACCACAGCGAGGTAGTCAGGCCTTCAGGTAGTAAGGGGCATCCTTCCTAGGCTGGTAGACTGTTGCCATGCTTAGTAGGGTCTTGAGATGAGAGCGATAGCAGAGTCTTGGTCTAAGGCATTTTCTGGTAGAGATGGACTGCTGGTTGTTGGAGTTGATGCTGGAGTTTCTTGTTATGTTGTTGCGAGAGTTACTACTCAAGTTTTTGGAGTTATTGGACTGAGTGAGTCCAATCTGCTTTTATAATGGGATCCTCGGAAGTTGACCAGCTGCTCTGTGCCCAAAGGAAGCTTCCTGCTGCAAGGTGGTAGCTTCCTCCTCAAGGAATCTTCTTGCAACAAGGTTGTAGCTTCCTCATCAAGGAATATTCCCAGTTCAAGGCACGTAGCTTCCTCCTAAAGGAAGCTTCCTCATTGGAGGCATCTTGGCCGTGGTCCTAGGTGCTAAGTCGTGCATGGTGCCGCTGACGCTGGGCGGTCCCCACTCTTAGCTCCACATGTAGCTATTGAGTCGTGCATGCAGTAGCTGATGTAGCTATTGTGTCATTCATGTGTTAGTTGATGCAATGTTGATTCATGTATGCACAGCTTCATGTAGAATGGTCCTTGCTCTAGAGCTTATGCAAGCGGTCCTAATAGTCTAGTGAGGTGTAGCCCCATCTTGACTTGCCTAGGCCAAGTATCTCGCAGTGCTTGCTTGCACTGCGCAGCTGTTGACCAAGCTAGGCCAATAAGCATGCACAACACTATTATGTATGCATCACACAAATTGAGGCTCCTTCCCCTCCTTGGAGCTGGCTGCCAGAATTTAATTTGGCATGTATAGTAGAAAATTCTTACTCAAAACGCACCAGGGTGTTTACGGTTAAATATCCGTAAGTTTGCTTACAAACCTTTCATCGTCGATCCAATTGCACCATGTCAAAGCTGTTACTCAGCGTAGTTATCGCTCACTCTAACACTAAGGTGCTTCCACGTTTCATATGGCTGAGGGTTTCCCGTACAAGAGTTGAACGGATTGGCTCCCTTCCCCCCAAATGGTACTCGTGTAAGGCGTATGACTGCAAGTGAGGAAGAGCGCAACAAATTGTAATGAATGTGGGAAGGACTTCCTAACTCTTGCCATTTACAAATTGGATGTTCATTTTTAATTAGTAGATATCTTTTTTCATAATTTTGAAAACTTTTTAAATCAAGAAAACGTGAGTGAAACAATACATAAATTGGTAAGATTTTCACTCATAAACAAATATGTCAATCCTTCCATGCTCTGATAAGCATAATGATGTCATTAAGGATGCATACATAAAAACAAATCAATGAAATTCCCTGAGAAAAAAAGAATTCAATACGGAGCATTTGTAAACATGGCCATATTAATTAGATTTGTTTTACTCATAACTATTTCAATGGTAAAAATTGATATCACAATGGAATTGAGTTTCATTAGAACCATTGGGTTAAATCTCATTAACCTATGATCAACATG
Organism: Penium margaritaceum; assembly: GCA_023375785.1. Taxonomy (NCBI): domain Eukaryota; kingdom Viridiplantae; phylum Streptophyta; class Zygnematophyceae; order Desmidiales; family Peniaceae; genus Penium; species Penium margaritaceum. Next base: position 56,769 of record SZWC01013233.1, on the reverse strand, counting down.
GTTTTGTAAGGATGATTTATAATAAAGGTTTCTTGTGTTTCATACAATTCATAATTAGACAAAGTTTTAGGAAATCGTAAGCTAGGGTGTGCATGTCACAGCAAATATTTGACTCTGCATTTCCAAATGTGTTGTTTTGAAGGTGGTCTCCTACATTTGACATACTTCATGACAAAATAGTTACACTAAAGAAAGCGAACTAGTTTGATGAATAGACTTCGAAGGAATTTAGAGTCCTTAAAACAAAGATGATCATAGTGAGAATACAAAAGCTCATCTTGAAGATGAAACTTTTAAAACATTTTTTTTACAATTCAATGCCAAACAAGTCCAATTAAACGATAGAAACAAACATATTTCAGGTTGACATTTCACTTTCTTAAAGAGTTAAAGAAAATCTTAACATTGCATAGGTAAAGCCATGAAATCCAGTTGTTTGGCTCTTCTAATTTGATTTTGAGGGGTCCAATTGTACAATAGAGATAGAAGACCTCAAAATGCAAATATAAACGATTAGTAGACCATAAAAAGAAACATCCTACATCGATGCTTTTACCATGCCATATCACCCCTTTTGTGGCTATTAGGCTTGGGGTTTGTGAATAATGTTTTGTGATTTTTTACATGTAATGGAACAAGTATTCATTTCAAGTCCTTATGAAAACAAGAAAGATACAAAGAAAGAACATCATAGGTTTAGGAAACATGCACACACTATAATCCGGGTATGTTGCAAGGTCTCCTTCCCTTGTCGTGGTGGTGAGAGGATGTATTCCTATAGCCTTGATGGCACGTACACTTCATTTTTAAGTGTGACAACTAGAGTATTTCATTTTTTGAGTTGAAGTGATTTTGCCTTTGTTTTGTGTAGAAGAAAAAAGTGCTAAACAAATAAGTATAATTTCTTCAATAAATTCAGTAGTGTTTAAAAAAGATTCCTTACATGCCTTTTTTTATTTTTTTATGTTATGGACTGGGAGGATGTTGACATCGCAGCATGCAGGCATATTTGGATGCTATTTTTAGAAGTGAATCAAGATATTAGTTGAGCCAAGGCGAGGTAGCAACAGGAGCGGTGTGTCATGCTTGTAGTGTGTGCAGTATGGCAACAACACAGTTTAAGCACAATAACAACATTGTAAGAGCATAGCATTAACCCAGCAGAAGGAGAATAACTTTCCTCCATAGAATACCTACAATAAGACCTACCATGCACATGCCTCGTTATCAACACGACATGGAAATGTGTGTAGTCGAGTTTCAGGTACAAGTGGAAGACCTATCAACTCACTAGAATCTTGATGACTAGTTGAGGAAAGGAAGTTGAAGGAGAAAGCGATAATCAAGAGAAAGGAAAGTGGGAAATGTAAGGAGAGAGGGGATCAGGGGAAAAAAGAAATCACATCACTCGTCCTACTCTTTTCCTTCCTTCTACTCACCCGCCTCTTCTCCATTATCCTCCTCATCCTCTCTCTCACCTCCTCCACCTCCTCCCTCTTCTTCCCTATGTTTACCTAATGCTCCTTGTTCTTCCTATTTTTTAGTCCTCGACATGCCTTTTCATGTCCACTGTAGGAATTGCGACAATACTGTATGAGGCATAGCAACATCTATAGCAATCTCTTTTAGCTTAATTGGCACATAACGCCACAACTAGCACTGTCCTTGAGGTATTGAAAAAAATCATTTCCTACAATAGTAGTACAAATCTTATGCACCCACGCCAACAGCCTAAGCAACAGTTGTAGTAGCAGTAGCATCGGCGGTGGTGGCAGTGTCTGCTAGATCAGCACTAACAGCACTAATAGGTTTTTCACTTGAGCATCCACTCCATCCCGCCTCTCTTTTTCCCATGCCCTTACCTCCAATCGTTGGTCGCTAAACAACAAGTTGTGTGAACACCTCACACCACCTTTGCCACCATCATCGTTGATCTTGCTACATCTAGATAAAGAACAACTACGGTTTCATAATTTTCTTAAATGCCACATTTTCCTTAGATCTCCGTCACCTAGATGTCTCGCCCCCTTCCCACACCCTCCTTAACCCCTTCTAGGGTCTAGCTCGGTGTTGGTATAAGCTGCACCCTAATTGTTTGAGAGCATTTAAGGTGTCTAAACAACGCAAACTACCTTATCTAAATGCCTCAATGCCTTCTTTATGGCACACGTTAGTAATCTTGAAAGAACATCGTTGTATTTTGAATGATCTCTCGAGTATAATTCACATGTAAGATCCATGTGGTAAAATTATCCTGATCTTCACCTGCTAAAATAGTTGCATTTATGGGAAAACTCCACCCAAAACCACTACCGTGGTGTAAGCATGCTACTCTTTGCAAACTTTTTTACTGTGGTTTACAATGTAAATAGTGACATATCATAAGACGCCATGGTATCATTTACCCCTGTGCTTAGCTTGAAATGTACTATGTTTATATATTTTGTAACATTTATTTTGACAATAGGTTTTCCCAAAAAAAACATAAGGGCATGCCTTTATTATTGAAGATGCGCCTTTTCTATGGAGAAAACGCCTAAAGCATTTCCATGTTAGGTCTTCACCTCACCAACATTGGTCGAAGCCTTCCTTGCCTTTCCCCTTGGCCTGGCAAAAGTGCTTGAACCCGATTCCCAGAGATTATTGGCTTCATTTATGCCATGATAAATGTGCGCCATACCTCATGCACACTATGTGTCTCACTTTTAGTGGGAAGGAGGAGGGGAGGTCTATCAGATCATCGAGACCTTTCAGTTGTAACAAGACTTCTAGTTCACTTCTATAGTGGCTAGAGCAATCTCATTGATTAAGATGTTACACATGCGGTAGCTTCAGCCACTATTTCTAGTTTCTACTGTTGTAGAAACTAACCCCTTGGCTCAAAAGGAGGCTAATTTGACCCCCCCTCCTTCCAACATTACGCCCACAACTTGGGGGATGGGGGGAGAGGGGCAACGTTGGCAGGCCTTCCCATGCCTTAAGGCATGAAAGGGTGTTCAGAGTCAAATGTGAAATTACACCAAGGAATGGTTAATCATGAAAATCTCTACACAATGTTTGATGTATGTATTAAGAAAATGTTTAGTATGCAGTTTCTTGGAAACCTGGTTTTGCATGCTTACATGTGTGTTCACTTTCAAGTCGATGTACACAAAAATAAATAATGTCGAACACATGAGGAACATTTGTTTTTTTAAAACATTTTTATAAGGCAAGATAAGCACAGTTGGTTAAAAATAGTTCGCTGAAGATTTCTAATAGTGGACTTATTTCTATTGTTTTTTAGTCAGCCATTTCAAAACCTTCATTGAGAAATTGACCTTCGACGGGGTCTAGTAAAAGTACAAAGACAATACTAAGTTTTCGCATTTGTCGCCCACACCTGCCTGTGGTAAGATCAGCCCCCCACCCCCCCCACCCAACCGGCAAAAATTATGGCGAATGTGGATTGGGAAGTGTATGTGGTAGGGATGCCAAAAGTGTTCACGAATTTACGAGGAAAGTCTGTAATGTACAAGTTCCTTTTCAGTTCTCTTTAACCAATACATTTGTGTATGGAGGGACTCCCCTTCGATAGACCTCCACATTCATTCTTCCAATATTTATTTTACATTTTGAGGAAGGGGGGTCAAATCACAAACACCGAAAGTGTATTGGGAAGCGTAGATGAAGCCCCCCTTTGATAGACCTCCACATTCATTCTTCCAATATATTCATCTACGCTCCCCCCCCCCAAACACCGAAAGTGTATTGGGAAAATGTATAAGATGGTGAATGGAACAAAGTATGAGAATCGAGAGGCTTATGTACACGAGTAAACAAATGAAAAGGCACCTGCGAGGAAATTTCATGTATTGATTCAACCTCATTGATGGATGAAACCATCATAAAGGACATGTATGGTGCACACAAACCATGCGTGGTTACACGCAATAAACGTCTTAAGATTTGTGAACACCGACCGCCCCCCCACCCTCATTGTGCTCTGATTGTACCTAGTGCGTGTGTTTTTATGTGTATCTAATGGACCGTGGAACAAGTATACAAATGAACGTACAAAGTTTTGTCTCTCGAAGAAATACATTTGTGAACTTCCGCAACCAGCCCTCGCATACACCGTCGAATACATTGTCCAAATGCATGTTTTTATTAACAAGGGGAGATTGAGGGTTGCATGGGTCAAGCCATATCTCCAATCAACCCCCCGCCCTGCGACATCCCACAACGTATTGAACCAATGTATCATTGAATGAACATCGCGAAGTATCAGATATGCCACAAACTTGTTCCCTTGTGAACACAGCTTAGAACACATTAGTCAAAACGAAAGCAAAGATCAAGGTTTTATGTTTTTCGGTGAATACAACTAATTTTTCAAGCCCATGTAAATGCGGATCTTCCCTAAAGAGATATTTTTAAAAAAGAACTAATCATTTATCTCATGCACATCTCATGTGCTCCTTTTGACATTAGAACTTATATGAATGTTAAGACTTTTGGAAAGACCGCAGAATGACATCGTGCATATTCTACATATGAGAGAAACATCAAACATTAGGACTTATTGAAACAAACAAATAAATTGACGGTTTTATTCGCGTTCTGAAGTCCACCAAAGGTAGAATTTATGTTGTGAAAAAACATTATCCTGGTAAGTTTAACCTTTTTTTTCCAAGGAAGCGTATGCATCGACAAACGGATACCGTCCACACATGTAGCTACAAATAGAGTAGATTAATGGAAGATGTCTTTTTATCACATTTCCTAGCACTCAAAAGGTACAGCTCTATAGTCGCAAGGGATAAATACATCTTGATTGTTTTGCAAGTGGATGCTTTTGCTGGTGCCCATAAGGTTGAGAGGGGAAGTTAAATTGTCAGTAGGAACATTGTATATCTGGGTGTATTTCCTTGTTTTGTACATTAAAGACAAATGTAACCAATGCCGTCATATAGTAGAAACATATGACAATCTTTCCATGTTTTCAAGTTTGTTGTATGTCAACCTTCATGTAACTATATTATCTGAATCTTTGTTTCTTGAAAATTCGTTCTACCTAGAAAACACATGATTTCATGTATTGTACTCTTTAATGCCGAAAGGAAGTTCCATCCACAAAGTAGAAAAGTTTCTGACCACCTTCCTTAACCCGTAAACTTATGATGTACATAGTAAATATTGTGTATGTTTTTAGGGTGACTGGTCACAAATGGTTGCACCCTAGAGGATTTGACACTTGATGCCCCTAAAGTGAGGAATACCGATGGGCGGGCAATAGTGCAGGTGACCACGTAGAGTTTCGTTTGACGTATAAACTCGTTGCATGCAAGGATTTCAAAATTGTATACAACGTTGAGCTTTGTGGAAGGGATGTGTTTAGATACAATGGATTACAATTGTTTTCATCTCTTCGATGGTCTAAGGAGAGAAGTATATTGATATAAATATTTCCATCAATGTGTTGATTTATTGATGCCAAACATATCATTTTCTTCTATATGCTAGCATTAACATATTCGATGGAATCCTTGGCAAACTAAGCCAAAACCGTGGTGCTTGAGGGTCTAGGACCCTCAAGCCATCCCGTGTCACTACCCAAAGTCTCAGGTGACCTTGCTCGAGCTACGTGGCACCTTCAACCGGTCGGCGTGGCACTGCCATGCTATAGTCCCCCACTAGGAGTGAGAGCCACCTCGGCATCTATGGTTATCCTGGCGTGGGATTCGAGCCATGGAGCCTAGATACCAATGTAACAGACTGGACCAAATCCTTGGCTGACTAGGCCAAAGAACAGTGCTTGAGGGTCTTCGACCCTCAAGCCATCCCGTCTCACCGCACATAGTTTCACGTGAGCTCGCTTGAGCCACGTGGCTCCTTTGATTGGTCGGCGTGGCACTGGCATGCTACATTAGGGCCATTTTTTAATGATGCATTTGGCGAGAAGGAATTAAGAAAGGTTCGTGAATTACCCCAACTTGAAGTATGTAACTTCTTTCTTGAATGCAGACTTTGAAACATTTAAGAAAACATGTTTGATGTGAGCGTGTGAACAATCCATGAGCATTGGATACTATGATTTGATGTAGCGTTTGACCAACACTTAATTTGAGCCATCATCACGCATGCGCACATCATTTAATTTGTCCATGCATTTGTTGTGAGATTTCCATGTACAACTCGACCTCGTGGTTTACTTTAACGAGAGGGGTCTAGCGGTTTTGGAGCTTAGTGGCAGGAGAGTAGAGGAGTGGAGCACCATTTGGATATGCATCATGGATAAACTTGTTCTTTTTAGTATAACATCTGTCCAATACTTTTTATTGCTCTTAGCTGATTGTGCTCTATTCAGGCAGGGAAACACTTCCAAAACGTGCCCCTTCTAGCATTTTTGCCCTACAACACCTTCAAGTTTATTAGGGCACGTCTCTTGCCTTTATTTTGGGGGTTAAGGGAGGGGGCTTGTGTTCATTGTTTAAGGGTAGAAAGCGTCAAAAAGATATTTTGAATAGCTAATTGTATTTTTTCGTAAGAAACACACAGTTGCATTTTCTTGTCCATCATGATTTCTATTGCCGATTACAAAGGTGCACACTATGTAGCAGCACGTGGTGCCTTTCGACGTTGATCTGCCCAAGTTGCCAAGTTTGTAGTTGTGAGAGTATAATGACATTGCTGAAGATGCTACCGATGATGGGGATGAAAGAGTGGCTAGTGATAGCTTTGAGTAAAAGAATGTTGTACCCTTTTGATTATGTAATTTTCCTTTAATGTTCTACAGTGCAGTGCATCAACTAAATCCTTCTTACACTTTTGCATCCTTCCGTTTTTATCATCTATTCCTTTCTCCCCTTCTTCCCTTTTTCTCACCCTCCCTACGTCGCGACCGTCCGACTCATCTTTCCAGTCTCTTGCCCTTCTAGCTTGATTCCTCCATCCCTTCTTATTCGAGTTCTTCTCTTCATCTACCCCCTCCATTGTGCTTTTCCTTGCCATCCTCTGCTCATCCCCTGCTTTTCAGCCCATTCCTTGTTCTTGTGGTATATGATGAATTTACTGGTCCCCTACTCCTTTGATGTTTTTTTAACATCTCGACAAAAGTGTGACGACTTTTCACTTGACTTCTTGTAGAAAGAATACTTATCGAGACTTATAAAGATGCATCTTGCATCTTTATTGTTGCTGTTTGAAGCCCCCCTGATTCCTCGACAGAGCTTCTTAATCTGACCACTCACGACACGACTCTACATGCGTTGCTCGGCAATTGGCCAAATGACCAGGATTATGTCTGATTTGTAACTCGGCACACACACACACATATATATATACACACATTTATATATACATATATGTGTGTGTGTGTGTGTGTGTGTGTGTGTGTGTGTGTGTGTGTGTGTGTGTGTGTGTGTGTGTGTGTGTGTGTGTGTGTTCCATGATTTCAACTGTTTATCGAAGTACACTTACGCTAAGTAGAAATGGCTTAAGTGTCCCATGTTCTCAAATCATGTTCCGGCTCATAAGTTATACCTGTTTACCATCCACGCTCTGTTCGACATAACATTAACTATGGTCAAAATGTTTCTAAAGTAGGACTATATATATTTGAAGTGATTTATCTTTGCTGAATTTTTGGAAAACTTATTTATGGAAAATTTTAAAGAAAATTGTAGAATTATGTTTTGTAGTTGATAATGAAAAAATGCGTAGAATTATGAAAAAACAAGCGGTTAGAGATGCATTCAGTACACGGGGAGAATATCATTGACCTTCCTCCTAATCTGGTGGTTGCGCATGGTTTCCCCCTTTGGATAGTATTTATTATTCAACATAATTGTCTAGGATTGGCTTCGTGGGCGTGGAGGGGAGACTGTTTCTTTTTTTTTCTCCCCGAAATTGCAGTGTTCCTCCAAATCTGGTCGTTGTGTGAGCTATTCCCGTCGTAGGCTAGATGGGAACGTTTTGTAGTTTTAAGACCTGGGTGTACGGATCTATGTTCTTTCTGATCAGAAACGTACTAAAACCGCTTTCTGGCCTAAGTTAGCAACAGCCGCGACTCGTTGTGTTGGCGGTGCAGGCATCAATAGCAGCACCACAGCAGTATGACATCGGGCAAAACCTGCGAGTGGACAGCACCGGCTTCTAAGAAGCTGCCCGTCGCCGTCCTGTCCACGTGCGCCTTTGTCATCAAGAAGACAGTGAAAAGTGTGTAGTCGAGTAAGAGTGCCAGTGGCAAACTTCTACCGGCTCACAAGAATCTTTGCGACTAGTGCAGGCAGGAAGGTTGAAGAGGAAAGCGAGAGTGAGGAGACAGCAGCCTGCGCTAGCCTTGAGTTGTTGAAAAATGCTTCGGCTGTAAGTGTACTTCAGCTCTTGTGCACCCACGCCGACAGCTCAAGCCACAGTTGCAGCAGCAGTAGCAGCAGCATTGGCGGCTGTCGCGGCGTCGGCCACAGCAGCACCGGCAGCACCAACAGGTCTTTCACTCGACCATCAAATCCATCCCGCCTCGCTTTGTCCCACGCCCTCA
>SZWC01013233.1:9494-27468 GCA_023375785.1 Penium margaritaceum | reverse complement strand
CCTTCGAATTTGCAGGGGTGACGAAAATTGTCTGCTGCATGCGGTTGCGCCATGCCGTGCCATGCTGTGCCATGCCATCCCATGCCATGCGCCATGTGCCAATGACGCCGCAGGTGGTCAGAAGAGTCGAGTAGCGTTCGCCAAGATCACGTTCAGCAAGCCACACATTCTGCTGCTGGACGAGCCGTCCAACCATCTGGTAAGTGGTGGCTGAAATCGTTCACTCGTGAAACAGACTTGGTGCCGATCCAATGCTTGGCTTGTGCCGTACAGTTTTGGGGCCGGGACATCGATCTCGTACACTGGGGTAGGGGTATCGAGATCGAAGATCAAACATCGACTTGTGCCAAAACTTGCTCACATGGGCATGGAACATTATGCATGTCCATTTTCTTCTGACATTCCCATGTCAAGTCTTTGTCCACATGTTTGGATTTTCGCCACATGTAGAAAGTGTGCCCTCCATCAGGGTCCAAGACACTGATTCTTCTTGGTGCTGATATTCGCCCCTAAACAGGCGCAGGTCTTGCAGTAGACCGTGCGTCAGGTCAGACAGCCCTGACTGTCCACTATGCCTCGAAGTCTGACAGTTGTGACCTGCAGCCCTTTCAGCACGTAGCCTCCAAGTGACCTTCTCTGCCAGTTCGCAAACCAACCAATTGTAGGTTTGGGACGTAAAAGCCAAACTATCCCTTCCACTTACCTTAGAAGAAAAGATTGTTGTTACTTGTGACTGGCTGAAGGTGTCGCAACCGCGTCCCGACACACAGACCCGCGACGTTTAGTACTGGCAGGTGTAATGGCTGTCGCAAAAATTGTATGTCAGCAGCTTCAGTAGCCGCCCAGGTGCTAACTCCTGGAGGCGGGGGTTGTGTAGGCGATCTCGTTTCTCGATCTCGCAACTCCCATCTTCGATCTCCCCAGGGAGATAGGAAGATCGCAGAGCAGCACAGCAGCTGAGCGTCCGATGGCTACGGCGTAGCCCACGACAAGGATACAGTTTTATCGGACATGTCACAAGTGGTCTCAGCCAACAACAAGGGCCTTCAAGGCAAATACATGTGCATGCGAACTCATGTGGGTGCGTGTGCAGGATATCGACGCGGTGGAGGCACTCATTCAAGGGCTGGCGCTCTTCCAAGGCGGTGTTGTCATGGTGCGCTTCTTTTGAGCTAAAACGCCACATCCGTACCTCTTGAGTAGTCATGTTTTTGTCGCTGTGGTTGTCCTTGTCAGCTGTCCGCATGTGCATGTGCTTTGGGGGGAATGGGGGGGGGACTCTCTCAATGCATGGGAGTCTGCTTTTCTACGTGCATATGCGTGGAGTGAGTTGAGTTGGAAACTCTGAGGGTGTGGTCCATTGAGAACTTGCAGAAAAGTCGCTGACCACAATGCTCGTCAACCCTCGACTGCGCTCGTCGCAAAAGGAAGAATCGCAACCCCGCCTTGCCTCCCCTCCCCGGCCCTCTTGTGCCCTCATCCCACTTGGGGGGGGGAAGGGGGGGGGATTGATGTCAAGTCTTGCAATCCCTGCATAAGTGGGGCCTGGGAGGTTCCCCTTTGGACTCCACGTGTAGTGTTCCATCCCCCCCCCCCCCCCCCCCTCCCCTTCTCCCAGTTTAGCACTCCATCATGCTCGTTACCATGGATGGACGACAATTGTTTCACGGCCCTCCATAGCATGGCCTCCGCTCACCATGGAGGACGGAGTACGCGGGGGAGGGGGGATGGAGGGCTTTGGATATTAGTCGTGCCCAATGTCCTGGAAGTGGTGGAGTAGGAGGTTTCTTTTCGAACTTGGATGAGGAGGTGACCGTTGCTTCTTGGAAGTTTGGTCGGCACGGGAGAGCATTGCTCGCAGGTTTTGGGCGTATTGGACTTTCGCCATTCTTACTCTGATTTCCTCTTTTTGCATTTTTGTGGAAGCTTCATTCTACTCCCCCCCCCCCCCCCTCTGCCACATCCTTAGCTTGGCCAAAACTAGTGATGCAATCCAATGAGTACCATGGCTGTGTGGGGCTCAGGTGAGCCACGACGAGCATCTCATTTCAGGCGCAGTGGACGAGCTGTGGGTTGTGGAGAAGGGCCACGCAACGTCCTTCTCTGGCACATTCAAGGACTACAAGCGCAAGCTCAAGAGCAATTTGCACTCCTAAACATCGCTCAACTGTGAAGCTCCTTGTGAGCCTTCTACCCTTCACAAGGTACCTTGGAGGTATTGAAATGACACTTTTCAAATGTAATTTCTTCTTTGTCTTATGGAGTTGAAACTAAGGGTTCATTATGATCCACGCCTCGCCTGAGATTTTGCACTTCATGCACCTGTATGGGCCATGGCTGACAAGTAATATACAAGCCATACCCTTACGGCGCATGGCGTATTTCATTTAAGGATTCAGTACTTCATGTCCGTCTGGTGAACCACACCTATAGGATCTAGCTCCATGATTCATGTAATTGTTTTCTTTCTAGGGTTACCTGTTGGTTCATTGCAATTGGATGACTCATGGTTGGCTCCAGGCGGAGCATTTCTACATGAAATGAATTTTTGTTTTATGTAATAGGATTCAACCCTCTTTATCCTCATCTTTGAGTTTTGACTTCCTTGTGCAACACATGGATGACGACCTTGTGGTTCATTGAAAAGGTCATCACAATTATATGCGTACTGTTTTGTACATTTTCTTCTGTAGTGGGTAGATGTGTATAAATTTTCAAACACATGCTGGATTTATTTTGTTTAATCGCGTTTTCACAAGTAAACACATCTTCTAATTGGACAGGAGAACCAGTGGCACCCTGATCTTCTATTGTTTTTGTTGAGTGAGTACGGGCACCACAGAATGTATGAAGTAAAGGTGCAACCCCTACTTTTGGGCGACTTTGTAAGTCGCCCCCTTTTTTGCTGCACCATGTTTGAGACGCCCCCATTCTGATAAAAATGACTAGGTCGCCCCCATTCCGGAAAGTTATACCCAGGTCGCCCCCACTTTTGGTGCTCTCGGGAATTATGGCTAGGACGCCCAGTAAGGATGAAATATTATCGACGTATTGCCCCCACTTTCAGAAACTTCTGGCTAGGTCGGCCCCATTAATGAGGCCGACGTAGCCATAATTCTCAGAATGGGGGAAAGTTGAGAAACTAATGAAAATGGGGGCGATCTGGGCGGAAGTTTTTCGAATGGGGGCGACTAATTTATTCACAGAATGGGGGCGTAACAGACATGGTCGGCCGAAAATGGGGGCGATCTAGAAAATAGCCGCCTACTTCTCCCCGCAAAATCAGAATCTCAGCAGTCATGCCGAAGCGTGGAATCCGTTACAGTCGCATGGCTCAAAATGATCGACAGCGGCAAGGTTGTAATGGAACTCGTCGCGACAACTGGCGAGAGATTGACCGTTGTGGTCGTTCGGTNCACAGTGGCTGGCGCAGGTCGTTTCTGCCACCTAGGCTGGAGTTCTGGCACGGCAGGATGTTGTCAATCCCCACCAGACGAAAAGCGCAGCTGATAGCGCCTTTGAATCTCTGGAACGAATCCCCTACCTAAATTGTGGGAGGTTTGAAAGGGACGAGCGACGAGCGATTCAGAGGCCAGCTGAAGATCTTGCCTAGTTAGGACGAAGTAGATCGAGATTTCGTGCACCTTTTGACGGTCATTCGAAGGGGGAAGGGGATGCCTTCGTCCTCAGATCATTTGACAGGAGGAGATCAAACCGCGTTTCATGTAGGCAGCCACCTACGTCCTGCTGGCGTGTTTGCACGCCAGCAGGACGTAGGAGAAGAACAGTTCCAGACTCGTCAAGACTCCCAACCCTCGTCGTTTTCCTCATTCGCGCTCATGCGTGGTTAGGCTTAATCAACTTTGCCTTCTCAAGCACCTTAAAATGTATGGTAGATCGCAGATTCGAAGAATCGTTTAGGGTTCGACACGAGGAAGCGACGTTTGTGAAGCATGAACTGTATTTCTACCTCGAGTTTCTGCAAGACTGAAGACGATTTATTTTCGACGATGTTATCAAACGCCTTAGCACTTTCACGCTTGTTCCCTCGAGCATTGCCAGGCAAAGCCACTGTGAATTACTCGCACGAAATTACTTATTTTATTCGTCTTTGTTGGTTTCCTAGTGATGGAACTACAGCTAGAATAGAGCACCCACAGTAGTGTGCGGCTGCGTCACGGTCGCGAAGTCTCGCGACTAAAGCTTCGTTCTCTTCTGAGAGCGGCTTTCGCTTCTGCTGTCGAAACACCTGCTGTTCGCTTGGCATAGTAAACAACCACAAGGTTCCGATTTGATCCGGAATTCAACCTCTGGCCTTAAGGGGCTATAAGAAAATATTCTTGGCATTGCCAGCTGGCGGCTAATTGAAGTACATCGCACAGCGGAGAACAGAACGCATCCTCGTGGATTCCTTGTTACTGATTGTCGCTGACCTCGCTACTATGATTTGAGAAACCCGCGTTTGGTGTCAAAACATGAATTATTATCCTATTATATAACTTGAAGCAACGTAAGACAACAAGGGGATAGGATCCATCACATCAAAGGAACGTTCATTAATAGTTTAATCCATTTTAATAACTTAACAGGAACTCCGCTGGTCCTGAACATACATGGTTTCTCTTTGGTTTTCAAGTGTTTTGGCAACTTATCGTGAAAACAACCATGCCGGAGCTTGATGACGATGGCGACGATAGGCGACATTCCGTTTGATTTTTTCCACTTCTGGGTCTCAATTTCGACCAGCCCACAACCAGCTATCTTTTGTCGTAGGTGGTGTACGTAATTGTTTTTTTCTGAATGACATCGCATATTAGGAAACATGATGTGACATGTAGCGTGTTCTTCCCGATTCGCTATTGGTCTTGACAAAAGCTCTTAGAAGAGAATGAAACCTATGGTTCATCGTCTTCATTTTTATTCCTTCTCCTGACCATGTTTGGGAGTCGTCGAGTGAACGCAATGCAAGGCAAAGAGGCAAAAGCGAAGTTTAGGCCACGTCTGGAGACGAACCAATAGTGTGCACAAAAAACAATAAACAAGAGTTATTTTTGGATAAGCTTCATGAATTCTGGAGGTAGAGCTCAAGTTGAGGCCATGGCTCAACAGCCACAGACAAACAGTTTCGCCTACTCGATCAAATTCTTGTATTTCAAGAGTTTCGTGCATGAATTCACGCATCGACAAAACATTTGCATTGTCAAGAAAACTGGAACAGTGATGGGTGAAAGCACACTTGGACACAAGATTTAGCACACACAGTTAGTTAGTATATACTTATACACATACATCACATGGAGAAATATGTACAAGGACCTGAATCCACACTACTCACTCACGCTTAGTCTGGAAACCAGACGCGTAGTAGTAGTAGGTGTTGTAGTTGTACAAGCTGAGTAGCGCACCAAGTGCCGGAGACAGGACTTGGGTGTAGCTTGAACCACGGGGCGTCCGCCCTGAATACCTTCTCACTAAGGAACCTCAGCGAAGATGTCTGCTGTACACTGTACAAGGGTCCAAGTGCTGGAGGGAGCACTTGGAGATCTGGAGCTGGGAGTGTCTAAAGGTCGGCTTCTTGGGTTGACGACTGAAGGCATAAGTCACTGAGTGACTTGATGGTCCTTTAAGTAGTCTTGAGGCAGGTCCCCCTTTGGATGCTCCTGGCTGGGAGGTTACAAGGAGTTGCACAACCTCCTGGGGTGGTTGCATAACTACCTGGGTGGTTACATAACCACCTAGGAGGTTGCATAACCTCCTGGGTAGTTGCACAACCCTCCAAGACAGCTGAAGAGTATCAGGAAGATGAAGGGTCACCAAGAAGCTGAAGGGCCACTGGCAGCTGAAGGGTCACAGGCTGTTAGTGAGTAGCACTTACTTCTCTCTCTTGTGAGGAATGAACTTCAAACCTCAGAAAATTTCCTAGGAGGATTTTGAGGCCTTTTAAGGAGAACCCGGCCGCTGAGACAGGTAAATCTCAACAAGCATGACTCGGATTTAACATCAAACAAGATTCTTGGTGAAATTAGTAGAAATTTCCAATGTGTGATCCTGACCATTGGTACTTTGTCGAAGCTTGACATGAATATCTTAAATCGATTAGATAGACTTATTGGTGAAGCGAGACCGTTGCCTTACCTAGTTTCATGGGATAATGATGTTTCATCCAGTTGACGATCATGCGTATAATTTCATCTGTCTGATAACAAAACATAGGTTGAGCTTCCTCTTTATCCAATTCTGAAACCTTTGTGTTAAGTCTTCATCTGTCACACTATTGGGTTGTTTCTAGACGTGGCCTTATTGTTTCTAGAGTCAACCCTTACAACAGAAGACCCCTTAATGTCACATTTATGGGTAATGATCCCTAAAACATACACTAATTGATTCGTTTTCTATTTCTGTTCATGCATATAAGAATGTATTTGTATGATTTAATGCACAAAACTACTTCAAAGATTTTGAGTATAAAATTGAACACTTGTAAAGAACTATGGTTATATTTATCTCAACTCCATTTGCAAGTCATTGAGAACGAGGTACATTTGTGCGTAAACCTACAAGGTGATATGGCTATGATATGTTATTTGGTATGTTTTGAAAAATGGAACTCGCCGGAACATATGCTAATACATTGATACAATCGAGGTTGATTTCATTGTTTTGCTTGATCGTGCACCTACTGGGCCCCGCAATAGCGGAGCCAAGTTGGTTCTCTTCTATCATTTGGTGGGGGGGATTTATGTATCCACGCACTCGCACGACTTGCAAACCTCATAGTCTCGATCGAACTTATTACCCAATCACATAAGGGGTTGTGTTCCTTTTTTTTTTGCTTGCCGTGCGTCCCGCTCAACCCCACGGTAATGGTGACCAGTAGGTTTCGTTTTATCGGTGGGGTGGAACCTGCTGACTGACACGACTTGCAAATCCTGAAATTGTCTCATCGATCATCGAATATTGTACATCGGCGGTCGGCGGGTCGGAAAACATTGGGTATTCCTTCTTTATCCTCCAATTAAACTTTATCAACTGACCAGCTACACTGGCTAATACATTTGATCGTTTTAGGGGGGGGAGGGCATCCGGATCTCATGCTCCCCCCACTCCCTCCCCCCTCCCTTTCCAAAAGTACAAGTGAATTGGGAGTCTCTCTATGGTTTTTGTAACTTATGGACATGTGAAAACTATATTCTTGTACATGATACATTAGTGTAAAAACGTCGATGTTTCAAGATACACGTCCCATCTACACTGACCCAATACACTCGACGGTTTTCGGGGGGGGGAAGGGGTGTCTCTCGACGACGTGGTGACTGTTTTGCAAAATGCAGCCTTCACACCTTGATGTCCTCCGACAGTCAAAGGACGAGATTGTCATTTTTTTATTGTGCTCCAACCTTTGATATCTGTTCGTCAATTGTCATTCACATATTTAACTGATTGGAAACAGCGATCTATGAATGTCAATCACATCCGTTCGATGGCCAGAGACTATTGCATTAGTTTTTGGATTTTTTTTCTTCTATTTAAAAAGAATACACCACCCAGATACACACCAATACAATCGACCCTTTTGGAGGGGGGCCGGATCTTATGATGCCTCCCCCCCCCCCAAAAGCTAAAGTGTATTCGGATAGTGTATATGGTGCGTGTATCTACTTAACAATTGAAAAATACAGAAGTGCAAATGATACAATAGTGGACACAGCAGGATTCTGGACAAAACATGCACCAGCTAGAATAACCTAATATATTCGAAGGCTTTGGGGAGGGGGGGGAACCTATCTCATCCTCCCCCCACTTCCCCCCCCCAAAGTAGAAATGCATTGGGAGTCTATCTATGGTTTGTGTATCTTATGGACATGTAAAAAATGCATTCTTGTACATGATACATTTGTGTCAAGAACGTCAATGTTGCACGATACATGCCCCAGGTACAGTGTCCGAATACATTCGATGGCTTTTTTGGGGGGGGGGTCTCCTCAAGACGTGGTGACTGTTCTGAAAAATGCATCCTTCACACCTTGACGTCATCCGATAGTTGAAGAACAAGATTGTCGATTGTCGATCGTGCTACAATCTTTGATCTCCATTCATCGAACGTCATGTACATATCCACGACTAGAAACAACGATCTCTCATTGTTGATCATAGCCGATCGACGGCCATGGACAGTTGCATTCATGTTTGGTTTTTTCTCTTCTACTGAAAAACAATACACCACCCAGATACACTTTGGGAATAGAATCTACCTTTTTTTTAGGGGGGGTGGGGACGGATCTCATGCTGCCTCCACCCCACCAAAAGGTAAACTATATTCTGACAGTGCATATAGTCCGTGTATCTAATGAACAATTAAATAATACAGAAGTGTACATGATACCCTAGTGGACAAAGCGGGATCCTGGACAATACAAGCACCAGCTACTATAACCCAATACAATCAATGGTTTTGTGGGGGGGTGGGGGGTAACATATCTCCGTAGTTCGTCACGGAGAAGTGAAGTATTGTGTTATCGAAGAAATACGCTCGAGAGGAAGCCTGCTTCCAACCAAAGTTCCAAATTCACAAAGTAAGAATACAACTGACACATTTGACTAATGGAAACGTTTAAAGACATACATATGTCTATGGTACATTCTACCCGGATTTCACATATTTATTTATCTTTGTTAAATTACTTCATTCATAACCTAAGTCACGGTTTTATCATACCAAATTTTGCACGTGAACAGAACATGACTACCTTCTAATACAATTTCATGGAAATTACCAAATTCTACACATCTAATACATTAAATGTGGAGTTCATAAAATGGTGATGATTAACCATACCTCTAATGCCGTGGGTATGAAGGGGTGAATGGCCCACCCACTTTTTTCGTGCCTGGAAAGTCACGAAAGGGATGGTCGTGAAATGTTCACGACAATCGTTTGTTCATTCCGGAAACTTTGTGGAACTTCATGGGGTGGTATTCCACGACCCTTCACAAAATATGTTTCCAAGATACCAGAAATCAGACGACTCTCATTACATCGTCGATCCCATGAGAGACGTGTTAAGCATTCCGCGGACCAGAATCAATGTGTTTGGGGTTACAAGTTCAATGGTCCGGTAACCCCAATCCTACAAGCGTGCGCCTCTATGGCGGGTGCCCTCTACACAAGCTCGCTACAGACACGATTGAAGAGATGAGGGTTTGCTCTTGGGGTGACTACCACCTCCCATTTTCTTAGTAGCAGCGATCCCCAAAAACAAAGTGAACGCAATCAACTGCTAGGCACCTTCACCGTCACCATGGACAACGAGGAGTTTGCGGAGAGAGAGTTACAGGGATTCATTGTACACTTTCTTGTGCTCCTCGTGGTGTATGCAGCCCTCCCCTTTGTGAAAAATCCATTCTTGACCCGTCCTTTGACTAAAAGCACTTTCACTCATAAGCTTCTCTCCTTTAACACAAATGCACGGCGTTTGTATGATGTGCTGGACATTCAACCATTGCGGTTCGATGTTCTTCTGGCTAGGCTAGTGGAGACAAGACTTGTGAGGACGCGTTGGCTTTGAGTGGAGGAGTCGGTTGCCATTTTTCTCACCACCATGGTGGTCGGACGTGGACAACACTGCACAGTTGACACGTTTCAGCACTCGGCAAAGACAATTGAGAGGCACTTTCGTCGCGTCATGAACATCCTCCTTAGCCTAGGTTCTTGCATCATCACCACACCAGACATGACTAGAGTTCTTGCAAAGATCTTTTGATCCACTAGGTTCATGCCATGGTTCCATAACTGTATAGTCACCATTGATGGGACACATGTCCTAGTGTGGTTGCCACTCAACCAGCAATAGCCTTTCTTGAACAGCAAGGAAACAAAAAGCCATAATGTGATGATTGCGATTGAGTTTGACGAGATGATAATGTGGGTCCACATTGGTTGAGAGGGGTCATCTCACGACAATAAGGTAATACGCCATGCAATGGACCAAGGCTTGAATGTGCCCAGTGGCACATTTTACTTGGGAGATGTTGGATACACCTTGACGTCAAGTGTGCTAACTCCTTACCATGGTGTCAGGTACCATCTTAGTGATGAGAGCATCCAGGGTGTAGAAGAGGAACCTGAGAACGCACGGAAGTAGTACAACCTGCGACACTCGTCCCTTTGCTGAACTGTCAAACGCGTTATCGGCCAGGTCAAACACAACTTCAAGATTTTGCAGAACATGGCAGGCTTTGGTATTTGTATTCAATGTGATATAGTCGTTGCTTGTTGCATCCTGCACAATCTCTTTGTCAAGTGTGAAGCAGATGTGCCATATGCAGGTGACTATAACATGGACATTGCGGAAGCACGATGGTGGCAGCCTGTGGATGAAGAAGCCAATGTCCCTGGGCATGATGAAGAAGAGGCAAGAGCATGTCGTGATGCTTTGGCTACGGATATGTGGCTTTCTTATGCCACCAACTATGCAATGTAGTGTCCATAAAGTTAGTGTACTGTGTATTACGTCTGGTTCATGCTCTTTCTCTCAACCATGATTGTAGTTCATTGATGTGTGTTGTATCATCTTCTATTGACATTTCATGTGTGCAAGTGGAAAACCATTTATACATGGTTTATATGTTTGTTTATGTGCATTGCTTCTATATGAATCCTATTCTCTATGGAATTTACATGCACATGTACTCCATATTTTAAAAATACATTGTCAAAACAGAGATGAACTTTGACATAAATTCAATTGCAATGGTATCAAGGGATGTACTATCACATGGAGTCATTTGTAAATTAGTCCTTTGCAATGGGGTCATTTGCATTCAAATTCATTGCCATGTAGTCATTTGCATTGTAGTTATTTGCCATGAAGTCATTTGCACAACATTCATCTGTAGCGGGGTAATTTGCAATGGAGTCCCTTGCCATGGAGTCATTTGCATTGGAGTCAATTGCCATGAATCAATATCACCACCCTTGGCATCCTCTAATCCCCTACGTCCTACACTATACCCCTTGCTATAAGCACGCTTGTATTTCACATTTTCTTTTGCAATCTTGCACTTAGGGCAATCGAGCATGTCCTTTGTCACTTATGCAACCCACATGACCACTGCACTTAAGAAGAATGCAGACATGAAGGCTCAACCACCATTGTCCATCATGACCTTGATAGACTGCATTGTCTTGCACAACAACTAAGAGCACAACATGTGATTAGAACAGCACATACAAAACAATGCGATATTGTACGAAGTACGCGGCGCAAGTGTGTATTACCTTCCAGTCAGTAGCCAAGTGTTGACCACACGGCCTGTGTCTCTTTTTCACAAGCACAAACGAAATAGTCAATCTAAGCTTGTCAGCTAGTGTTTGAAGGATGGCAGCCTTCTTGACCGGTGTAATGTCGTCTCGCGGTTGAGGACGCAACATGCCTTCTTAACCGATGGCTGGGTATCCCCGCCATCGAAATGCTGGAGGGCAAACATGAGGTGCATCTTTGCATTGGTAAGGCTCTTGCCTGCAGAGAGCCCTCCATGGTCGCGACCAACCGGGGAGCGCATGCCATCCGTCCACAAATGGTCTGTATTACGATGACCCTCCCCCCTTCTCCCTTACCACCCCCATCCTTCACACGCGTAGACGCACCATCGTCCACGGCTGTCGCACCAACCCCTTCCCCTCCTTGTGGCTTGCATTGTTGGTCGCAGTCTGGAACGCGGTCCTACCACAACCCTCCACGGCCTAAGGTGATGGTGGATCAAGGATACCGATAGCAATGAGTTGCTTGTCCGTTGGTTCCACCCCCACCATCCACTGCACCACAAACCTATAGTCTTCATCGTCCACATCATCTATATCCTTTTCCATACCATTGAAGTCCCCCACCGGTTTTTTACATGCCCAGTCAATCAGCAAAAGTTTGAGGACGCCTATAGCAACTCAACCATCAATCATTTCAGCATTCCCACGCCATGGAGATACCACAAGGGCATTGTTGCGAGGAGGAGTTAATCTAAGAACGTTTGTACACTAGAAGAAGTGTGTGTATAGGAAAGAGGTGTATAAGGAAGCTACAAAGAAGGTGGAAACAAGTTAACCATGTTGTATGGGTTGAGTTAGAGTTGTGTGCCTGCAATGGGTTCGTGGGTTGAAAGAGGGGGGCTCGGGTGTGGGGGGAGAAGGGTTGGGTTGAAAGTGTTTGTGGGGAGTGTATCAGTTAGTGTATGAATGTTTGAGTATTTTTTCATTGAAAGAATACTCTTGTGTGTGATTCAAGTGGTTTGAGCTGGATAAGAGGGTCTTGTTGGGTAAAAGTGCATATGGGGAGTGAATGTGGAGGTGTAGGAATTGGTGAGTGTGGTGTGGGTGAAATGGAACACTAGTGTATAACTAATACATGGTAAGGCTGGCTTGAGGTAGGAGGAAAGGGGTGATTAGTAATGATGGTATGTTATGGTGAGTTAGTGTCTCATATGTTTGTTTTGTGGTGTATGTTGTGTGGATAACAAGAGATGAGTGTGGAGGGTGGAGGGGGTGTGGGTGAAAGTGTATGTGGAGCGTGTATGAGGAGGTGTGCAAAAGAGGTGTGTGGCGGTAGTAGAAGTGTGCTCTTGTGTTTGCTAGTGTCCAGTTTGTAAGAAGGTTCTAGGAAGGTGGACACCATTGTTTTTGGGTGGAACTAGAGGTGGATGGGTGGAATGCGTTTTTGGGGGCTAGGGTTTGGGGTGAAAGTGCATGTGGCGAGTGCATGAGGAGGAGTATGAATGTTATTGCATTTTTTGGTGGTCTCCGTCCACTTGTACATTGAATCATGTAGGTAGTGGTAAAGGTGGATGTGAGGGGGTGGGGGGGGTATTGAGTTGAGGTGGGTGTGGGGAGTAGACGTGAGGGAAAGATTATTTCGAGATTTTACGTGGTGCATCAATGAGTGCATGGGTTTGTTTGTACACATTTGTACTTGTGTACATTACTTCAAGTGATGTTTCTAAAATGTTTTTGGTGGTCATTGGATGGGGGCGAGAGGGAGGTGTCCGGGTAGAAAGTGTATGGGGATAATGTACGTGGAGGTGTATGGTTGGATGTACGGGCTATGTGTAAAAAGTTGTCCGTGTGTATGTTGGTTTGAATGACTTGTTTGAGATTGATTAGGAGAGGGAGGGGGAGAGGGTGTGGGTTTGGGAAGTATCCATATGATGAGGCATAGTTGTACTAAACATCCTTGCATTTTGAACGTTACTAGGCAATGAAAGGCTACATTGGACACCTTTCTACAAAAACGGCATACGTTTACACCAAAACACACCAATGGCAAGGAATGCATTTTAAGAGATCGTGTATATTGATACTGATTGTCGATCCAAACCAAACGCGGATCAAAGCATGAAATTTGGGCTATTTTGCTCGAATTTCATAAGACACACTAGTGACTGCCGCTCGACCGACGGTAAAAAAATCAACCTGTCGCATTAGAAACAAGTTAGTACACATGGCACTCTCCAACCTCCCCCCCCAACTGGATTCAATTGCGAGGAAGTTTCCTATATCGCACTTCTGTACAATTTTCTTCGACATGGTACTAGAAAGACAAACACTTCCATATGCACTCACTTCTTTCACTTCAGGTGTACTTGGGGGGGTCTGATTGCAAGTTATGTGTGCCGACAAGCCCCCCCCATCGAATAAGTGCATGTGACGACTGTTGGCGGAAGTGTGCGACAAACATTGCATGAGGGAGGATTAAATGTCCACGAGTGCACATGTCCATGCATTGATCTTAAGCTGTCGATACACGTTTTTATATAGTCAATGAGTCTCCATTTCTTGAGTGCTTGCGATGACCTTAATGGACTCACAGGTCATACGTCAATACGTTTCTAACGTGAGATTTCCAAGTAATCTTTCATGGAACGGTATCTGATGGTGAACGACTCGATCGTCAGCAACCCTCCCTCCCCGTCACCATTATACTGTATAGTGTGAGTGCATGTGGAAGTGTACTCTTTGGAGTACACGTCAAAAAGATTTGTACACAAGTGTAAGTGAAGATCCTTTGTGGATGTTTCGTGAAGAGAAGACACTAGTGTACACTGATTTGAATATGCCTACAAACACATGAGCACCATCGCATGTACTCCCCACGTGCACTTTGTTGTGTCGGTGGGTGGGGGGGGGGAAGACCTAGAAAACAGGCCTGCGGATATTGCTTTTCTCGGCCAGTCCTAGCTGCGAACCTTACAATGTGGAACTAAGTCATGCGAAGCCTAAAATGCCGAATCAAATCCAAAAATAGGTATGTTAAGAAATTCAAAACGTTACATTTCCAAAAAACAATCGGCTAATAGAAGTAAGGATCCATGGTATATTTCATCTTTTTAAACCCCTGCTCTTGAATTCTCTTTCCATAACAACATTTCAATCTTTTTTGAACACTCTATGTCATTACTTATAAACTATGACAGATGCCTTATGCAAATGTATGGACAAGTTATGTGATTTGTGTAAGTACATCTCATTTAGTTGTGTGAAACTTCTTGGAAAGAAGAATCATGGTGAGATGACTCTATGTGAAGTGTGAGTGGAAAGGCCAGAGAATGTCTGAGAAGGAAGTTTCTTGCCACCTTCCATTGCTAGGGAATGACATGTAACAAAATTTCTTAGAATTTTTTTGTGTATGGTAAAGTGATATGTGCACTAATGAAGGTGTGTATGAATTGGGGGTTATTAATCCTAGATGATTGTTGTAGTATTCGCTTGCCCCCAAATAGTGACTACGTTGCACTGCCGCGTCAAAGACGTTGCCGGCCAAGCGACCCAATGCCATGTCATTCGGCCAACACTTGTAACACTCCTCAAGCCAAACGAACTTAGGGTTGTTCCACGTGACCAAGCCATCTTCACCCGTCTCCTTGAACTCATCCCACATCTCCTGGTCTAGTATCGCAACCCCATGCCTACAACCAACGCCACTCTTATTTGCAATTTCACACAACGCTACGTGCCCGGTGCGGATGGTCTTGACACGAGTCACGACTTGAGGCTTTGTCTAGAAAATGAGGTGTAGCTTGGTTGCTTCACGCTCGTCGTTGAGGATGAGGTGGAAGTTGAGTAGAAGGTTTGGCCACGTGTTGGGACGGAGCTGTGTACGGTTGCGGATCTCTTCTGGGAGGTTGTAAATGCATTGGAGTAGGATGGTGGTGTGATGGGGTTCACTCCAAGCACGCCCTATAGAAGACACCGGCAAGGCATCGGGCGGGAGAGGATGCGGCACCAGGCTCTTGTGTACGGTAGCTTTTTGCTCCGCTTCCATGCACTGTTGCACCGACTTGATGCGCTGGTAAGCACGCGGGCTCTCTCTCAGTCACGGCAGGTTGTAAGCTGACAGGAACGTAGGCTCGCCGTTTCACTACCCTTGCACGGTTGGTGGGAGCAAGGGCTACATCACCGAACACTTTGGGAGCGACGCTCAAGGCAGCCTCGGAGGTCACGGCCCCGTCGACGGGTTGAATAGTAGCGGACAAGGACCCAACATGCAGCTCGGCTAGGGTCCGCGGTGAGGAGAAGGACAAACGGGAGTAGACGTCCGGGTTGGTAGAGACCATGCTGTGAGGGTTTCGCGAGCAATGTGATGTGTACAAAGAATGCACATGGGTAGGAGTCTCTAGCGCAAAAGTACTCCTATAGCTGCTAGAAGCGGGCATCTACGGTTGAATTGGCCAATGGTGAACAGTCCCATTGATGGTTTGCAAGGCAAATCGACCGTTCAATGGGCAGACAATTGTATTGCCGCAGCATGCGGGTGGCCCGATTAATGTTGTTCGGGTGCATGAATGAACGGATGAGATTGAACAGTTGCTGCAGGTGCCGTGAATGCGATGGAGAGTGAACATTACGCGCGGTACCGCACTTGTTGTCGAAATGTTCTTCGGAACACCATTTTACATGCTGGGAGGGTCGTTAATTTGGTCCTCGCACCCGCTGGTTACCGTGCTACGCGACGTTACCACGCACGAGCCCTCGCGTGAAATGACAATGGTCGTGACATGCCATTCGCGCTCATCCAGGCACGGCATTTGTGACGTTCGAGGACCCCAGAAGTGCGTGAAAACATTTCAGAATAGTTCGCACACTTCGTAACGTACGAACACACGTATAAAGAACGCATGCCAAAGCGGATGTTACACCCAGACAGTGGAAAGATTTTGTAGTGGAAATGGCGTCCGCACCCAATTTCGGTCACCCAAATCCATCCACGAACGGAGTGGGTTAATGAACGTGAGAAAGAAACCATGTCCGGAGTAGACGGTGGCACACATCCACCCAGGCATACGATATACACGAAATCGCGGAGGGCTACAGCAAGGGCGAGGCTTTTTGCGTCGGCAGTGTGCGTTCCCAACAGCTTCACGTTGGAATCAGTGTGTCCGCACAGGGGCAGCCATACCGCCTCAGATCGACGCTCGTTTGTGAAGACAGTCTATCCAACGGTCTCCCATGGGTCCATTCGTTTGAGACGTCCAGATTTACCATCCTCACAGCCGTGCGTCGATCTGAAAGTCTAGGGCCGCCGATGTGCGGACAACACGAAACCGTCACGAACGCATGTGGGCAACGTTACCAGCATCGCCCTGAATCTCAGTGATCCATAACAGAACTACCAACGCCGTCTGCCTCGGTCGTTTGCGGTCAGTTCAGCCTCGGACAATTCGCCCCATTCGTAACTACGCGGAGATGGACTGCGAAACCAGTGGAGAGAAAAACTCACTGGGAAGCGAGAACTAGCGTCGTCGCACTCTTTCGCTTTCTTTCACAAGACTTCCAGCAGCGACGGACCGAGACCCTAGGTAGAGTTGACGACTTCATGGTGCCGAGGGCTGACGCAGTCTCAATCATACACGAATCAATTACGGTTGGTCCGCCGCCAACTCGTTCTCCTGCCCTCCCGAAGGTCGAGCTCGTGGACTAACATCCGCGGCTTACATTTGGAAAGCGCGCACACTGAGCAGTTATCAAAGCAAGAGTTTGAAGCAGTAGTGGCAGAGATCCGGCAGGATTGCCGAGGCAGAAGACGCGCACTAGACAAATTTGACGTAGGGTGGAGTGTCGCAGGTGGGCGCTCATTTGCCGGGAAAGTCACCGATGAGCAGCAGCCAAGCAGTTACGATCCCAGCAGCAGAGGACAGAAGTAGGTTGCAGGAGGCAAGTGCGCAGATGTTACGAGGATTCGATCTTCAAGGACCCAAGTTACTGGCGAACCAAGTCAGCTGTGTGCAGGCAATCAAGTAACCAAACGAAGCAGGATCCTTGGCAGGAAGTCAAGCGAGGAAGTTTCTCTTGTACACAATGGGGAACGCCCAGTCGATACGACCAGGCAAAGCCATTCGTCTCCGCGTCAAACACAACGGCACCACTAGCACCACCGCCGCCGCTGCCGCTGCTGCAACTTCACAAGAACAGAAAGACGTTGCCCCTGGTAGATCTCTCTCCCCCTTACCTTTGAAATCTCTGACCCCGCCTACGAATGGCACCAGCAGCTTCAACCGCAGCAGCAGCAGGACCAGAGTAGGCGGCAGCAGTGGCAGCAGCGGCAGCCCATCCCCATCCACCACTTGCAATGGGGTTAGCCCACCTGAGACGTCTTCCAAGATCCCAATGTCCGACCTGGCAGTGCTGGTTCTCGAGGAGGATGAAGAAGAGGACGTGACGGACTCTCCCGTCTCACCACTGCTTAGCCCACTGGACAATGCAGGGTCAACATCGAGGCGCAGGTGGGCGTGTGCCGTCGATCTTGGGCAGAATCTAATGAGGCTGGGATAGAGGGGCGTGGGGGCGGGGTAATAGGAGCCACTCTTACTTGCATCTTTGAGACAGCTGTTCTGGGCCAACCGTCGTTTTCTTCATCTGGCGCCGATTTCACTCCCGCTTCCCTCGCTGTCTCCTCCTCCTCCTCCTCCTCCTCCTCCTCCTCCTCTCCTC
>SZWC01013232.1:48589-81207 GCA_023375785.1 Penium margaritaceum | reverse complement strand
GAAGCTACACAAACTTACATGCAATGAAACTGAACTTACACGTACTTACATGCACTTAAACTAAACTTACCCGCACTAACACACACTTACACGCACTTGCACGCACTTACATGCAACTACACGCACCTACACGTACTTACACGTACTTACACGCACTTAGACGCACTTACACGTACTTACACGAACTAACACAAACTTACACGCACTTTAACTGAACTTATACGCACTTAGACGCACTTCCACGCACTTAACACGCACTTACACACACTTACACGCACTTGCACACACTTACACGAACTTAAACCACACTTACACACACTTACACGCACTTATACGCACTTACACACACTTACACGTACTTACACAAACTAACACTTACCTACACGCACTTACACATACTTACATGTACTTACACGTACTTACATGCACTTACACGCACTTACACGCACTAAAACACACTTACACACACTTACAGCCACTTACACACACTTACACGCACTTACATGCACTTACACGTACTTACATGTGCTTATACGCACTTACACGTACTTTATCACACTTACACAAACTTACACGCACTTACACGTACTTACACGCACTTACACGCACTTACACACACTTACACGCACTTGCACATACTTATACGCACTTACATGCACTAAAATGCATTTACACGCTCTCACACATACTTAAACGCACTTACACGTACTTACAAGCACGTACACGCACTTACACATAGTTACACACACTTACACGCACTTACACGCACTTACACGCACTTACACGTACTTACATGTACTTACACACACTCATACGTATTGACACGAACTTACACACACTTACACGCACTTACATACACTTGTATGCACTTACGCATAGTTTCATGCACTTTCACGCTCATACACGTACTTACATGCACTTACACACACTTAAACGCACATGCAAGAACTTACACGTACTTACACGTAATTGCACACACTTACACACACTTACATACACTTCCACTCACTTACATGCACTTGCATGCACTAACATACACATACACAAACTTACACGTACTTACACACATTTACACGCACTTACACGCACTGACAACCACTAACACGCCCTTACACGTACTTACACACTCTTACACGCACTTATACACACTTACACCCATCTACACGCACTTACACCGACTTGTATGCACTTGCACGTACTTACACACTGTTACACACACTTATACGCACTAACACGCACTAACACACACTTACATGCACTTACATGCACTTACACACACTTGCACCCACTTATACACACTTACATGCACTTACACGTACTTATACGCACTTACATACACTTATACACACTTTTACATAGTGACATGCACTTACACAACTTACATGCACTTACACACACTTACATGCAATTACTCACAGTTATATGCACTTAGGTGAACTTACACTTACTTTCACGCCTTTACACGCACTTTTACGCACTTACACTCACTTACACACACTTATACGTACTTACACACACTTACAGGTACTTACACGCACTTACACGCACTTACACACCCTTCTATGCACTTACACATACTTACACGCACTAACACGCACTTACATGCACTTCCATGCACTTGAACGCACTTACAAGCACTTACACATACTTCCATACACTTCCACGCACTTATACATACTTACACGCACTTACACGCACTTAGACACACTTACATGCACTTACACCCACTTACACATACTTACACGCACTTACACGTACTTACACGCACTTACACGTACTTACACACACTTACACGCACTCACACACACTTATACTCACTTACTTGCACTTGCAAGCACTTACACCCACTTACACACACTTATACGCACTTACATGTACTTACACGTACTCACATGTACTTACACGTACGTACACGCACTTACTTGCTCTTACACGCAGTTACACGCACTTACACGCACTTACGCGCACTTACATGCACTTACACACACTAACACGCACTTACACCCACTTACACGCACTTACACGCACTTTCACACACTAACACACACTAACACGTACTTACACGCACTTACACACACTCACATGCACTTACAGGCACTTACACGAACTTATACAAACTTACACGCACTTACACGAATGTACACCAACTTACACAAACGTAAACCACACTTACATGGACTTACACGCACTTACACACACTTGCACGCACTTACACGCACTTACACACATGTACACGCACATACACACACTTACACAAACCTACACGTACTTACACCCACTTATACATATTTACACACACTAGAACGTACTTACACGCACTTACATGCACTTTCTTGTACCTACACGTACTTGCACGTACTTACACGTACTTACAAGCAATAACACGCACATACACGCACTTACTCAATGTTACACGCACTTACACGCACTTACATGCACTTACACGCACTTGTACCCACTTACATGTACTTATACAAACCTACACACACTTGCACACACTTACACACACTTACACGCACTTCAGCAAACTTACATGTACGTACACGCACTTACATGCACGTACACCTACTTACACATACTTACACGCACTTACACGCACTTACACATTCTTACACGCACTTACACGCACTTACACACACTTACACGCACTTACCCGTACTTACATGCACTTACACACACTTACACAAACTTACACAAACTTCACGCACTAAAACGCACTTATACACAATTATACACACTTAAACATACTTACACGCACTTACACATACTTACACGTACTTACACATACTTATACACACTTACACATACTTACACGCACTTACATGCACTTGCGGGCACTTACACACACTTACACGAACTTACACATACTTACATGCACTTACACGCACTTGCACGTACTTACACGCACTTACACGCACTTACACGCACTTACACGTACTTACACGTACTTACACGTACTTACATGCACTTACAAGCACTTACACACACTTAACACGCACTTACACGCACTAACAGGCACGTACACGTACTTACACGTACTTACACGCACTTATACATACTTATATGCACTTGCATACACTTATACGCACTTATATACACTTAAGCACACTTGAACGCACGTACACACACTTACTCGCATGTACATGCACTTGCACGTACTTAGACACACTTACACACACCTACATGCACTTACACACACTTACACCCACTTATGCAAACTTACACGCATTTACACGCACTTACACGCACTTACACATACTTACACGTACTTACACATACTTACACAAACATACAGGTACTTACACGTACTTACATGCACCTACATGTAATTACACGCACTTACATGCACTTACAAGCACTTACACGAACTTACACACACTTACACGTACTTACACGCACTTACACACACTTACACGAACTTACACGCACTTACACCAACTTACATGTACTTCCACGCACGTACACGCACGTACACGTACTTACACGCACTTACACGTACTTACACGCACTTACACGCACTTACACACACTTACACCAACTTACACGCACTGACACGTACTTACACGCACTTATATGCACTAACAAACATTTACACGCACTTACAAGCACTTACATGCACTTACACACACTTACACGCACTTACACACATGTACACACACTTACACGTACTTACACATACTTACATACACTAACACCCACTTACATAAACTTAAACCGCACTTACACGAACAGAAACCGCACTTACACGCAGTTACACACACTTACACGCACTTACACGTACTTGCACGCACTTACACGCACTTATACACACTTACACGTACTTACTTGCACTTACCCATACTGACACGTCCTTATACGTACTTACACACACTTACACGCACATACACGCACTTACACGTACGTGCACGCACGTACACGCACTAACACGTACTTACACACACTTACATGCACTTACACACACTTACAGGTACTTACATGCACTTACACGCACTTACACACACTTACACGTACTTACTTGCACTTACACGTACTTACACATCATTATACATACTAACACGCACTTAGACGCACATACACGCACTTACACAAACAAACATGCACTTATACGCACTTACATGCTCTGACATGCACTTACATGCACTTACACACACTTGTACACACTTACACGCACATACACGTACCTAAGCGCACATACACGTACGTACATGCACTTAGATGCATGTACACACACGTACACGCACTTACATGCACTTGCATGCACTTACACAAACTTACACGCACTTACACGCACTTATACAAACTTACACGCATTTACATGCACTTATATGCACTTACACGTACTTACATGCACTTAGATGTACTTACACGCACTTACACGTACTTACACGTAATTGCACACACTTACACGCACTTACACACACTTACATGTACTTACATGTACTTGCACACAATAACACACACTTACATGAACTTACACGCACTTACACACATTTACACACACAAACACGCACTGACACCCACTAACACGCACTCACACACACTTACACCCATCTACACGCACTTACACGGACTTATACGCACTTGCACAAACTTAGACACTATTACATGCACTTACACGCACTAATACGCAGTAACACACACTTACACGCACTTACATGCACTTTTACACTCTTGTACGCACTTATACACACTTATATGCACTTAAACATACTTACATGCACTTACATGCACTTATACGAACTTTTATGTACTAACACGCACTTACACAACTTAAACGCACTTACACGTACTTACACGCACTTACGCGCACTTACATGCACTTACGTGAACTTACACTTTCTTTAACACCCTTATACGCACTTACACGCACTTACACTCACTTACACGCACTTATACGCACTTACACCCACTTATACGTACTTACACGCACTTACACACACTTACACGTACTTACACACACTCATATGCACTTACACGTACTTACACACACTTACGCATACTTACATGCACTTCCATGAACTTACACGCACTTACACGCACTTACACACACTTACACGCACTTACACGCAGTGATACGTACTTACATGGACTTACACGTACTTACACGCACTTACATGCACTTACACGCATTTACACACACTTACACGAACTTACATGCACTTACACGCACTTACATGCACTAACACAAACTTACACGCACTTATATGCACTTACATGCACTTACACGCACTAATACGTACTTACACGCACTTACACGTAGTTACACACACTGACACACACATACACGTGCTTACATGCTCTTACACGTACTTACATGCACTTACACGTACTTACACACACTTACACAAACCTACACAAACATACACATACTTATACCAACTTACACGTACTTGCACGCACTTACACGTACTTACACGCACTTCCACGCACGTACACGCACTTACACGCACTTACAGGCCCTTATACGTACATACACAAACTTACACACACTTATGAGCACTTACACTCACTTACATGCACTATCACACATTTACACGCACTTACAAGAACTTACACACACTTACACACACCTACACGCACTTACACAATCTTACACATACATACACATACTTACACATACTTACACACACTTACACAAACTTAAACCGCACTTACACGCACTTACATGCACTTACACACACGTATACGCAGTTACACGCACTTATACGCACTAACACAAACCTACACATACTTCCAGGCACATACACTCACTTGTATGAACTTAAACTGCACTTATACGTACTTACACACTCTTACACAAACTTACACGGACTATCACGCACTTACACGCACTTACACATACTTACACGCACTCTCACACACTTACATGTACTTACACACACTTATACGCAGTTACACGTACTTACACGTACTTACACTAACTTGTATTCACTTACACGAACTTACACGTACCTACACGAACTTACACGTACCTAAACACACTTACACGTACTTACACGCACTTACACAAACTCACACAAACTTACACGCACTTGCACACACTTGCACACACTTACATGCACTTACACGCACTTACATGCACTTACGCACACTTACACGCACTAACACACACTTAGACGCAGTTACACATACTTACACGGACTTACACGTACTTACGCGCACTTACACGCACTTACATGCACTAATACATGCTTACACATACTTACACACATTTACACATATTTGCGCGTACCTACACGCACTTAAACCCACATACATGCACTTACACGCACTCACATGCACTTACACGCACTTACACGCACATACACGCACATACACATACTCACACACATTTACACGTACTTACATGCACTTACACACACTTATATTCAATTACACGTACTTAGAGGCACTTATATGCACTTACACGATGTATACGGACTTAGATGTGCTTACACGCACTTACACACACTTACAGGAACGTACACGCACTTACACACACTTATGCAAACTTACACACACTTACAGGCACTTATACATACTTACACGCACTTACACGTACTTACATGCACTTATACATACTGCCACACTTTTACACGTACTTACACGCACTTACACGCACTTACACGCACTTACATGCACTTACATGTACTTACACCCACTTGCACGTACTTACACGCACTTACACACAGTTACGCACACTTACACGAACGAACAGGCACGTGCACGCACTTACACACACGTAGACGTACTTACACGCACTTACATGTACTTACAAGTAATTGCACACACTTATACGTACTTACACACACTTACATATACTTACATGTACTTGCACACAATAACACACACTTACATGAACTTACACGCACTTACACACATTTATACGCACTTACACGCACTGACACTCACTAACACGTACTTACACATACTTACACCCATCTACACGCACTTACACAGACTTATACGCACTTGCACATACTTGCACACTATTACACGCACTTACATGCACTAATACGCAGTAACACACACTTACACGTACTTACATGCACTTTCACACTCTTGTACGCACTTATATACACTTACATGCACTTAAACGTACTTACACACACTTACATGCACTTATACGCACTTTTACGTACTAACATGCACTTACACAACTTACACGCACTTACACGCACTTACACACACTTACGCACACTTACACAGAATTACGTCAACTTACACTTTATTTCACGCCCTTACACGCACTTACACGCACTTACACTCACTTACATGCACTTAAACGCACTTACACGCACTTATATGTACTTACACGCACTTACACGCACTTACACGTACTTACACACACTTCTATGCACTTACACGTACTTAAACGCACTTACGCACACTTATATACACTTGCATGCACTTACACGCACTTACACGCACTTACACACACTTACACGTACGTACACGCACTGATACATACTTACATGCACTTACACGCACTTACACGTACTTACATGCACTTACACGCACTTACGTACACATACACGCACTTACACGCACTTGTATACACTTACATGCACTTACACACAGTTACACGTACTCACACACACTTACACTCACTTACTTGCACTTGCAAGCACTTACACCCACTTACACACACTTACACGCACTTACACGTACTTACACGTACTCACATATACTTACACGTACTTACACGCACTTACTTGCACTTACACGCACTTACACACACTTACACGTACTTCCACGCACTTACATGCACTTACACACACTAAAACACACTTACACGCACTTACACACACTTACAAGTACTTACACGCACTAACGCACACTAACACACACTAACACATACTTACACGCACTTACACACACTCACACACACTTACACGTACTTACACAAACGTATACATACTTACACGCACTTACACGAACTGACACACACTTACACGAACGTAACCAACACTTACATGGACTTACACGCACTAACACACACTTGCACACACTCACGCACTTACACACACGTACGTGCACATACACACACTTACACGCACCTACACACACTTACACCCACTTATACACACTTACACACAGTTACATGTACTTACACGTACTTACACGCACTGACACGCACATACACGCACTTACACAAATTTACACGCACTTACACGCACTTACATGCACTTACGCGCACTTATACCCACTTACATGCACTTATACGCACTTACACACACTTGCACACACTTACACACACTTACACACACTTCAGTGCACTTACAGGTATGTACACACACTTACATGCACGTACACCTACTTACACGCATTTACACGCACTTATATGCACTTACATGTACTTACACGTACTTACACGCACTTACACAAACTTACGCTCATTTACACGCACTTACACGCACTTACACGCACTTACATGCACTTACACACATTTATACGAACTTACACAAACTTCACACACTTAAACACACTTACACACACTTACATACACTTACACGCACTTACAGGCACTGACACGCACTTATACAAACTTACACGTACTTACACGCCCTTACACGCACTTACATGCACTAACATGCATTTACACACACTTACAAGCACTTAGACGCACTTACACATACTTCCACGTACTTACACGCCCTTACACGCACTAACACATACTTACACGCACTTACATGCATTTACATCAACTTAAACCACACTTACACGCACTTACACACACTTACACTTACTTATACACGCTTACAAGCACTTGCACCTACTTACACAAACGTACACAGACGTCCACGCACATACACTCACTTGTATGAACTGAAACTATACTTACACGCACTTACACGCTCTTAGACAAATCTACATGCCTTAACACGCACTTACACATATTTGCACGCACTAACACGCACTTACACGCACTTACACGCATTTACACGCACTTACACGCACTTCCACGCACTTACATAAACTTACATTCACTTACACAAACTTACACGTACTTACACACACTTACATGCACTTACACGCACTTTTACACGCTTACACGTACTTAGACGCACTTACACATACTTACTTGCACTTACACATACTTACACATACTTACATGCACTTACACACACTTGTACGTACTTCCACGCACTTACACGCACTTAAATGCGTTTACACGCACTTAAACAAATTTACAGGCACTTACAGGAACTTACACGTACTTATATGCACGCATGTTTAAGCACTTACACATGCTTACAAGCACCTACACACACTTACACGTACTTACACGTACTTACACATACTCACATGAACTGACACGCACTTACACGTACTTACATGCACTTACACGCACTTACACACACTTACACGTACTTACACACACTTACACGCACTTATACGCACTTACACGCACTTACACAAACTTATACATACTTACAAGCACTTACAGGCACTTACACACACTTACACGCACTTACATGCACTTACACGCACTTACAAAAACTTACACGTACTTACATACACTTACACGCACTTACACGTACTTATAGGCACTTACACACTTACACGCACTTGCATGCACTTACACGTACTTACACGTACTTACACGTACTTACACGCACTTACACGCACTTACACACACTTAACACGCACTTACACGCACTTACACGCACGTACACGCACTTACATGTACTTACAAGCACTTATACATACTTATATGCACTTGTAGACACTTACATGCACTTATACGCACTTAAGCACACTTATACACACGTACACGCACTTACTCGCACGTACATGTACTTGCATGCACTTACACACACTTACACCCACCTACACGCACTTACACGCACTAACACGCACTTACACAAAGTTACACGCATTTACACATACTTACACGTACTTACATGCACTTACATGCACTTACATGAGTTTACAGAAACTTACACAAACGTAGATGCACTTACACGCACTTACACGCACTTAAACACACTTACACATACTTACTCATGCTTACACGTACTTACACGTACATACAGGAACATACACGTACTTACATGTACTTACACGCAATTACACACACTTACAGGCACTTACACGCACTTATACGTACTTGCTTGTACTTACACGCACTTACACACACTTACACAAACGTACACGCATTTGCACCAACTTACATGTACTGACACGCACGTACACGCACGTACATGTACTTAACGCACTTACATCTACTTACACGCACATACACGCACTTACACGTACTTACACGCACTTACACGCACTTACACATGCTTACACGCACTTACATGCACTAACACGCATTAACATCACTTACAAGTACTTACATGCACTTACACGCACTTACACACACTGACACGTACGTACACACACTTACACGTACGTACACATACTTACATGCACTTACACCCACTTACACAAACTTAAATCGCACCTATACAAACAGAAACCGCACTTACACTTACTTACACACACTTACACGCACTTACACGTACTTGCACGCACTTACATGCACTTACACACACTTACACATACTTACTTGCACTTACCCGAACTTACACGGCCTTATACGTACTTACACGCACTTACATGCACATACACGCACTTACCCATATGTGGACGTACTTACACACACTTACACGCACTTACACGCACTTACATTCACTTACACACACTTACACGTACTTACATGTACTTACATGCACTTACACACACTTACACGTACTTACTTGCACTTACATGTACTTACACGTCATTATATGTACTTACACGCACTTACATGCACATACACCCACGAACACGAACTCACATGCACTTACACGCACTTACACGCACTTCAACGCACTTACACACACTTGCATACACTTACACGCACATACACACACTTAAGCACACTTACACGCACGTACACGCGCTTACACGCATGTACATGCATGTACACGCACTTACACACACTTACATGTACTTGCATACACTTTCACGCACTTACACGCACTTATACAAACTTACACGTATTTACACGCACTTATATGCACTTACACGCACTTACATGCGCTTACACACACTTACACAAACTTGCACAAACTGATATGTACTTACACGCACTTACACGTACTCACACGCACTTACACACACTTACACATACTTACACGCAATTACACATACTTACACGCACGTACATGAACGTACACGCACTTACACACACTTACATGCACCTACATGCACTTACACACAGTTACACGCACTTACACGCACTTACACAAACTTACACGTACTTATACGCACTTACACGCACTTACACGATCTTACACACACTTATACGTAATTACCTGTACTTACACGCTCTTACACACACTTACACGTACTAACACGTACTTACACACATTGACACGTACTTATACGTACTTACACGCTCTTACACGTACTTACACGTACTTATACACACTTACACTTACTTACACACACTTACACAAACTTCAACATGCTTACACCAACTTACACGTACTTGCATGCACTTACACACACTTATACGCACTTACACATACTTACATGCACTTACACGCACTTACACGCACTTACAGGCACTTATACATACATACACAAACTTACACGTACTTACAAGCACTTACACGTTCTCACATGCACTAACACGCATTTACATGCGCTTACAAGCACTTACACGCTCTTACAGACACTTACACGTACTTACACACACCTATTCGCACTTACACATACTTACAGGCACTTACACGCACTTACAGGACTTGAACCGCTCTTACACGTACTTACACGTACTTAAACTCAATTATGTGCACTTACACGCACTTATACGCACTAACACAAAATTACACATACTTCCAGGCACATACACTCACTTGTACGAACTGAATCTGCACTTACACGCACTTACTCACTCTTACACGAACTTACACGCACTAACATGCACTAACACGCACTTACACGCACTTACACATACTTACACGCACTAACACGCACTTACATGTACTTACACGTACTTATACGCAATTACACGCACTGACATGCACTTACACGTACTTACACGTACTTACATGAACTTACATTCACTTACACAAACTTAGAGGTACTTACATGCACTTACACGTACTTACATGCACTTACACAAACTTACACGCACTTACACACACTTACATGTACTTACACGTACTTACACGCACTTACACGCACTTACATGCATTAAACACGCACTTACACACACTTACACGCAGTTACACACACTTACACGCACTTACATGCACTTATATACACTTGCATAGACTTACATGTACTTATACACACTTAAGCACACTTACACGCACGTACACGCATTTACTCACACGTACATGCACTTGCACGCACATACACGCACTTACACATACTTACACACACTTACACACACTTACAGGCACTTACACAAACTTACACACATTTACGCATACTTACACGCACTAACATGCAGTTACATGCACTTACACACACTTACACGCACTTACACGCACTTACGCACACTTACACGCATATACGTGAACTTACACTTTCTTTCACGCCCTTACACGCACTTACACGCACTTACACTCACTTACACGCACTTAAAAGCACTTACACGTACTTATACGTACTTACACGCACTTACACACACTTATACGTATTTACACGCACTTACGCGCACTTACATACACTTCCATGCACTTACACAAACTTACACGCACTTGCACACACTTACACGCACTTACACGCACTGATACGTACTCACATGCACTTACACGCACTTACACGCACTTACATGCACTTACACACACTTACACATACTTACACGTACTTACATCATCTTGCACACACTTACACGCACTAACACACAGTTACACGTACTCACACACACTTACACTCACTTACTAGCACTTGCAAGCACTTACACCCACTTACACACACGTACACGCACTTACACGTATTTACAAGTACTCACATGTACTTACACGTACTTACATGCACTTACTTGCACTTACACGCACTTACACGCACTTACACATACTTAAACACACTTACATGCACTTACACACACTAACATGCACTTACACGCACTTATGCACACTTACAAGTACTTACACGCACTTACGTACACTAACACACACTAACATGTACTTACACACACTTACACACACTCAAACACACTTACACGCACTTACACAAACGTATACAAACTTACACGCACTTACACAAACTTACACGCACTTACACGAACGTAACCAACACTTACATGGACTTACACGCACTAACACG
Organism: Penium margaritaceum; assembly: GCA_023375785.1. NCBI lineage: Eukaryota > Viridiplantae > Streptophyta > Zygnematophyceae > Desmidiales > Peniaceae > Penium > Penium margaritaceum. The sequence continues at coordinate 67,914 of SZWC01013232.1, read as the reverse complement.
CACTTGCACGCACTCATGCACTTACACACACGTACGCGCACATACACACACTTACATGCACCTACACACACTCACACCCACTTATACACCCTTACACACAATTACATGTACTTACACATACTTACACGCACTTACACGCACATACACGCACTTACACAAATTTACAGGCACATACACGCACTTACATGCACTTACGCACTCTTACACCCACTTACATGCACTTATACGCACTTACACACACTTGCACACACTTACACACACTTACACACACATCAGTGCACTTACAAGTATGTACACACACTTACATGCACGTACACCTACTTACACGCATTTACATGCATTTACATGCACTTACATGAACTTACACGTACTTACACGCACTTACACAAACGTACGCTCATTTACACACACTTACACGCACTTACACACACTTACATGCACTTACACATATTTACACAAACTTACACAAAATTCACGCACTAAAATGCACTTACATACACTTACACATACTTACACATACTTACACATACATACATGCACTTACACGCACTTACAAGCACTGAAACGCACTTACACAAACTTACACGTACTTGTACACACTTACACGCACTTACATGCACTAACATGCATTTACACACACTTACAAGTACTTAGACGTATTAACACACACTTACACGCACTTACACGCACTTTCACGCATTAAGAAATACTTATACGCACTTACATGCACTTACACAAACTTAAACCGCACTTACACGCACTCACACACACTTACACTCACTTACACACACTCACAAGAACTTACACGTACTTACACAAACTTACACAGACGTCCATGCACATACACTCACTATTATGAACTGAAACTATACTTGCATGCACTTACATGCTCTTACACAAATCTACATGCCTTAACACGCACTTACACGCATTTGCACGCACTTACACGCACTTACACACACTTACACACATTTACATGCACTTACACGCACTTCCACGCACTTACAAAAAGTTACATTCACTTACACAAACTTACACATACTTACACACACTTACATGTACTTACACACACTTTCACATGCTTACACGTACTTACATGCACTTACACGTACTTACTTGCACTTACACATACATACACATACTTACACGCACTCACACACACTTATACGCACTTCCACGTACTTACACGCACTTACATGCGTTTACACGCACTTAAACGAATTTACATGCACTTACAGGAACTTACACGTACTTATATGCACGCATGTATAAGCACTTACACATGCTTACAAGCACTTACACACACTTACACGTACTTACACGTACATACACGTACTCACACAAACTGACACATACTTACACGTACTTACATGCACTTACATGCACTTACACGCACTTACACGTACTTACACACATGTACACGCACTTATACTCACTTACACATACTTACACGAACTTATACATACTTACACGCACTTACAGGTACTTACACACACTGACACGCACTTACACGCACTTACACGCACTTACACGAACTTGCACGTACTTATATGCACTTACACGCACTTACACGTACTTACACCACTTACACGCACTTGAACGCACTTGCACGCACTTTCACATACTTACACGTACTTACACATACTTCCATGCACTTACACGCACTTACACACACTTAACACACACTTACACACACTTACACGCACGTACACGCACTTACACGTACTTGCAAGCACTTATACATACTTATATGCACTTGTATACACTTACACGCACTTATACGCACTTAAGCACACTTACACGCGCATACACGCACTTACTCGCACGTACATGTACTTGCATGCACTTACACACACTTACACCCACCTACACGCACTTACACACACTTACACGCACTTACACAAAGTCACACGCATTTACACATACTTACACGCACTTACACGCACTTACATGCACTTACACGCATTTCCACAAACTTACACAAACGCAGATGCACTTAATCGCACTTACATGCACTTACACGCACTTAAACACACTTACACATACTTACACGTACTTACACGTACTTACACGTACTTACACAAACATACATGTACTTACACGTACTTACACGCACCTACACGCAATTACATGCACTTACATACACTTACACGCGCTTACACGTACTTCCACGCACTTACACAAACTTACACAAACTTACACGCATTTACACCAACTTACATGTACTGACAAGCACGTACACGTACGTACATGTACTTACACGCACTTACACCCACTTACACGCACATACACGCACTTATACCAACTTACACGCACTTATACGTACTTACACACACTTACATGCACTAACACGCATTTATACGCACCTACAAGTACTTACATGCACTTACACGTACTTACACACACTTATACACACGTACACCCACTTACACGTACGTACACATACCTTCATGCACTTACACCCACTTACACAAACTTAAACCGTACTTACACAAACAGAAACCATACTTACACGCACTTACACACACTTACACGCACTTACACGTACTTGCACACACTTACACGCACTTACACACACTTACACATACTTTCTTGCACTCACCCAAACTTACACGGCCTTATACGTACTTACACGCCCTTACACGCACATACACACCCTTACCCGTATGTGGACGTACATACACACACTTACACGCACTTACACGCACTTACATTCACTTACACACACTTACATGTACTTGCATGCACTTACACGCACTTACACATACTTACACGTACTTACTTACACTTACATGTACTTACACGTCATTATATGTACTTACACGCACTTATACGCACATACACCCACTTACATGCACTTACACGCACGTACACGCACTTACACGTACTTCAACGCACTTACACACACTTGCACACACTTACACGCACATACACACACTACAGCACACTTACACATACGTACACGCACTTACACGCATGTACACGCACGTACACGCACGTATACACACTTACATGTACTTACTCACACTTTCACGTACTTATACGCACTTATACAAACTTACACGTATTTACACGCACTTATATGCACTTACACACACTTACATGCACTTACACGCACTTACACAAACTTACACAAACTGATACGTACTTATACGCACTTACAGGTACTTACATGTACTTACACGCATTTACACGTACTTACACGCACTTACACATACTTACACGTACGTACAAGAGCATACACGCACTTACACATACTTACATGCACCTACATGCACTTACACGCACTTACACGCACTTACACGCACTTACACAAACTTACACGTACTTATACGCCCTTACACGCACTTACACAATCTTACACACACTTATACGTACTTACCTGCACTTACACGCTCTTACACACACTTACACGTACTAACACGTACTTACACGCATTGACACGTACTTATACGTAATTACACGCTCTTACACGTACTTACACGTACTTACACACACTAACACACACTTACACACAATTACACAAACTTACACGTACGTACACCAACTTACACGTACTTGCACGCACTTATACACACTTAAATGCACTTACACGCACTTACATGCACTTACACGCACTTACACGCACTTACACGCACTTACACATACTTATTTGCACTTACACATACTTACAGGCACTTACACGCACTTATAGGAACTTGAACCGCACTTACACGCACTTACACGTACGTACACTCAATTTTATGCACTTACACGCACTTGAACGCACTTACACAAACTTACACATACTTCCAGGCACATACACCCACTTTTACGAACTGAATCTACACATACACGCACTTACACACTCTCACATGAACTTACACGCACTAACACGCACTTACACGCACTTACACGCACTTACACATACTTACACGGACTAACACGCACTTACATGTACTTACACGTACTTATACACACTTACACGCACTGACACGAACTTACACGTACTTACACGTACTTACATGAACTTACATTCACTTACACAAACCTAGAGGTACTTACACGCACTTACACGTACTTACACGCACTTACACGCACTTACACACACTTAAATGCACTTACATGCATTTACACGTAATCACATGCATTAAACACGCACTTACACAGACTTACATGCATTTACACGCACTTACACGCACTTACATGCACTTATACATACTTGCATAGACTTACATGTACTTAAATGCACTTAAGCACGTACACGCACGTACACGCACTAACTCACACGTACATGCACTTGCACGCACTTACACGCACTTACACACACTTACACGCACTTACACACACTAACAAGCACTTACACGAACTTACACGCATTCATGCATACTTACACGCACTTACATGCAGTTACATGCACTTACACACACTCACACAAATTTACACAAACTTACAAGCACTTACACGCACTTATATGCACTTACACGTACATAAACACACTTATACATACTTACATGTACTTACACGTACTTACATGTACTTACACGAACATACACGTACTTACACGTACTTACACACAATTACATGCACTTACATGCACTGACATGCACTTACACAAACCAACATGCACTTACACGCACTTACAGGCACTTACACGTATTTACACCAACTTACATGTACGTACACGCACGTACACGCACGTACACGCACTTACACACACTTACATGCACTTACACGCACTTACACGCACTAACACGAAGTTACACGCACTTACATATACTTGCACGTACTTACATGCACTAACACGCATTTACACGCACATACAAGGACTTACATGCACTTACACGCACTTACACGCACTTACACACACATACACAAACTTACACGAACATGCACACACTTACACACAGTTACACGCACTTACACGCACTTTTATGCGCTTACACACACTTACACATACTTATATGCACTTACACGCACTTACACAAACTTATGCTTACATGTACTTATACAACATTAAACGTTCTTACACGCACTTACACGCACATACACGCACTTACACGAACTTACATGCACTTACACGCGCTTACACGCACCTACACCCACGTACACGCACTTACATTCACTTGTCCATACTTACACGCACAAACACGTACCTAAGAATACTTACATGCACGTATACACACTTAGACGCATGTACGCACACATACACGCACTTACACGATCTTACATGTACTTACACGCACGTAGAGGAACTTACATGCACTTATACACACTTACAAGAATTTACACGCATGTATATGCACTTAGACGCACTTACAAGCACTTACACGCACTTACGCAAACATACACAAACTTATATGTACTTACACGCACTTACACGTACTTACACGCACTTACACGCACTTACACATACTTACACACACTTACACGTACTGACACACACGTAAACAAACATACACGTACTTACACGCACTTACATGCACCTACATGCACTTACCCACACTTACACGTACTTACACATACCTATACAAACTTACACGCACTTTCACACACTTACACGTACTTACACAATCTTACATGCACTTATACGCACTGACATGCACTTACATGCATTTACACGCACTTACACGTACTAACACGTGCATACATGCATTGACATGCACTTACACGCACTTACACGCTCTTACACGTACTTACACGCACTTACACGCACTTACACACACTTCCACACACTTACACAAACTTACACGTACTCACACCAACTTACACATACTAGCACGCACTTATATACAGTTACATGCACTTACACGTACTTACATGCACTTACACACACTTACACACACTTACACGCACTTAGACGCACATACACAAACTTATACACACTTACGAGCACTTACACACACTTACATGCACTAACATGCATTTACATGCATTTACAAGTACTTACATGCACTTACACACACTTACATGCACTTACACACACTTACACGCACTTACACATACTTACACACACTTACACAAACTTACACGAACTTGAAACGCACTTACACGTACTTATACGCACTTACACGAACTTACACATACTTCCAGGCACATACACTCACTTGTACGAACTGAATATGCACTTACACGCACTTACACACTCTTACACGAACTTACACGCACGAACACGTACTTACACGCACTTACACATACTTACACGCACTTGCACGCACTTACATGTACTTACACGTACTTATACACACTTACATGCACTGACACGCACTTACACGCACTTACACGTACTTACACAAACTTACATTCACTTACACGAACTTACATGTACTTACACGCACTTATACGCACTTACACAAACTTACACGCACTTACATGCACTTACACGCACTTACACGTACTTACACATACTTGCACACACTTACACGCACTTACACACACTTAACACACACTTACACACACTTACACACACTTACACGCACTTGCACGCACTTACATGCACTGATACGCACTTGCATACACTTACACGCACTTATATACACTTAAGCACACTTACACGCATGTACACCCACTTACTCGTACGTACATGCACTTGCACGCACTTACACGCACTTACACACACTTACACGTACTTGTACGCACTTCCACGCACATACACGAAGTTACACGCATTAACGCGTACTTACACGCTCTTACACGCACTTGCATGCAATTACATGCACTTTTACATACTTACACGACCTTACACGCACTTACACGCACTTATATGCACTTACACGCACATAAACACACTTACACATACTTACACGTACGTACACGTACTTACATGTACTTACACAAACATACACACACTTATACATACTTACACACACCTACACACAATAACATGCACTTACATGCACTTACATGCACTTACACGAACTTACATGCACTTCTACGCACTTACAAGAACTTACACGCACTTACACGTACTTGCACGCACTTACACGTACTTACACGTACTTACACGAACTTACACACACTTACACACACTTACACACACTTACACATACTTACAGGCACTTATATGCACTAACACGTATTTCACACACTTACAAGCACTTACATGTTCTTACACGGACTCACACGTACTTACACGCACTTATACAAACTTACACGCACTTACACATACTTACAAGCACTTACACCCACTTACACGAATTTATACCGCACTTACACCAACATAAATAGCACTTACACGTACTTGCACATACTTACACGCACTTACACATACTTGCATGCACTTATATGAACTTACACATAGGTACACGCACTTACACGCACTTACACGTACGTACACGCACGTACACGCACGTGCATGTACTTACACACACTTACATGCACTTACACGCACTTACAGGCACTTACACACACCGACACATACTTACAAGTACTTACATGCACTTATACACACTTACACGTACTTATTTGCACTTACACGTACTTACACATCATTATATGTACTTACACGTACTCACACGCACATACACGCACTTACACGAACTTACATGCACTTATACACACTTACACGCACTTACAGGAACTTACACACACTTCCACACACTTGCACACACACGTACTTACACGCACTTAAACACACTTACACACATGTATACACACTTACACACATGTACACGCACGTACAAGCACTTACACGGACTTACATGCACTTACACACACTTACACACACTTACACACACTTACACACACTTACACGCACTTATATGAACTTACACGCATTTACACGTACTTATACGCACTTACACATACTTACATGTACTTACACGTAGTTACGCAACTTTACACAAACTTACACGCACTTACACGCCCTTACACGTACTTACACGCACTTACACACACTTTTACATACTTACACGCACTTACACGTACTTAGACGCATGTACACAAACTTACACGTGCTTACACGCACTTACATGCACCTACATGCACTTACACGCACTTACACGCACTTAAAAGCACTTACACGAACTTACATGCACTTACACGCACTTACACACACTAACACAAACTTACATGCACTTATATGTACTTACATGCACTTACACGTACTTACATGCACTTACACGTACTAACACGTACTCACACGTACTTACACGCACTGAAACACACTTACACGTACCTACATGCTCTTACACATACTTACAAGCACTTACACACAGTTACACACACTTACACACACCTACATGTATATACACGTACTTACACCAACTTACACGTACTTGCACGCACTTATACGCACGCACTTACACGCACTTACTTGCACTTACACGCACTTACAGGCACTTACACGCATATACACAAACTTGCACACACTTACGAGAACTTACACTAACTTACATGCACTATCACGCATTTACATGCACTTACAAGAACTTACACGCACTTACACACACCTACACGTACTTACACATACTTACACGCACTTACACGCACTCACACAAAACTAAACCGTACTTACACGCACTTACATGCACTTATACACACTTATATGCACTTGCACGCACTTATCCGCACTTACACAGACTTACACATACTTCCAGGCACATACACTCACTTGTACGAAGTTAAACTACACTTACATGCACTTACACACTCCTACAAAATCTTACACACACTAACATGCACTTACACGCACTTACACATACTTATACAAACATACATGCAGTTTCATGTACTAACATGCACTTATACGCACTTACACACACTTACACGCACTTAAACGTACTTACACGTACTTACACTAACTTACATTCACTTACACGAACTTACACGTACTTACACGCACTTACACGTACTTAAATGCACTTACAAGTACTTACACGCACTTACACGTGCTCACAAGAACTTACACGTACTTACACGCACTTGCACACACTTACACGCACTTACACGCACTTGCATATACTTACACACACTTACACACACTAACATGTATTCACACACACTTACAGAAACGTACACGTACTTACACGCACTTACACCCACTTACACACACTTACACGCACGTACACACACTTACACGCACTTACACACCCTTACACGTACTTATACATAATTACACGAACTTACACGTACTTACACGCACTTGCACACACTTACACGCACTTACACGCACTTACACGAACTTACACGCACTTACACACACTTACACGTATGTACACACACTTACACACACTTACACGCAATGAACATGCACTTGCTATCAATTACACATACTTCCACGTACTTACACGAACTTACACACATTTACATGCAGTTACACACACTTACACGCACTTACACACACTTATACACACTTACATGCACTTATACGCACTTGCACACACTTGCACACACATACACGCACTTAAGCACACTTACACGCACGTACACACACCTACACCCACGTACATGCACTTGCAGGCACTTACACATACTTACACACGCTTACACGCACTTACACGCACTTACATGCACTTACACAAACTTGCACGAATTTATACGGACTTACATGCACTTACACACACTTACATGCACTTACACGCACTTACACAAACTTACACAAACGTATACTTACATACACGCACTTACACGTACTTACACGCACTTAAACGCACTTGCACATACTTACAAGCACTTACACGTACTTACACGCACTTACACAAACATACACACACTTACACGTACTAACACACACCTACATGCAATTACGCTCACTTACACAAACTTACACAAACTTACACGCACGCACACGTACTTACATGCACTTATAGGCACTTACACATACTTACACGTACTTGCACGTACCTAAACGCACTTACACGCACTTGCAAAAACTTACACGCACTTACACCAACTTGCATTTACTTACACACACGTACACGCACGTACACGTACTTACACGTACTTACATGCACTTACAAACACTTACACAAACTTACACGCACTTACACGCACTTACACGTACTTACATGCACTAACATGCATTTATACGCACGTACAAGCACTTACATGCACTTGTACACACTTACACGCACTTACACGCACTTATACATAGTTACACAAACTCTCACGCACTAACACAAACCTAAACCGCACATACACGCACTTACACATACTTACATTAACTTACACGCACTTACACGCCCTTACGTGCACTTGCACAAACTTACACATACTTACATGCACATACACTCACTTGTACGAACTTAATATGCACTTACATGCACTTACACACTCTTACACAAACTTACACGCACTAACAAGCACTTACATTCACTTACACATACTTACACACACGTACACGAACGTACATACACTTACACGCACTGACACGCACTAACACGCACTGACAAACACTTACACGTACTTACACACACTTACATGCACTTATACACACATACACGCACTTCCACACACTTACACACACTTACACACACTTACACGCACTTACCCGCACTTACACGAAGTTTCATTCACTTATACAAACTTATACATACTTACACGCACTTGCACGCACTTACACACGCTTACACACACATACACGCACATACACGTACTTACACACACTTACTTGTACTTACACATACTTACACGTACTTACACGCACTTATAGGCACTTACACGTACTTACACGCACTTACACGCACTTCACAGACTTCCACGTACTTACAGGCACTTACACACACTTACACACACTTACACGCACTTACATGCATTGACACAAACTTACAAGCACCTATACACACTTGCACAAACGTACAGACACTTACACGCACTTACACTTACTTACACACACTTACACATACATACACTCACTTAACCGCACTTATACGAACTTACATGCAATTACACGTAACTACACCCACTTACACACACTAACATGACCTTACAAGTACTTACACGTACTTACACGCACTTACACACACTAACATGCACTTACACATACTTACACACACTTACACGTACTGACACGCACATACACACACTTACATGTACTTACACACACTTACATGCACTTACACACGCTTACACGCACTTATATGCACTTACAAATACTTACACGTACTAACACACATTTACACGCATTTACACGAACTTACACGTACCTACATGCACTTGCATGCACTTACACGCAATTACACGCACTTATACGCACTTATACGCACTTACACATACTTACACTGACTAACACACACTTACACAAACATACACACACTTATACGCACTTATACGCACTTACACGCACTTACACAACCTTACACGTACTTACACGTACCCACACACACTTACACACACTAAACCGTACTTTCACGCACTTACACGCACTTATACATACTTACATGCACTTACACACACTTACATGTACTTACACACACTTACACACACTTACACCCACTAACACGCACTAACACACACGTACACGCACTAACACGCAGTTACACGCACTTACATGCACTTATACGCACTTATGCACGTACACGCACTTACACAAACTTATACGTACTTACACGCACTTAAAATGAACTTATACGCACTTACACGCACTTATACGCACTTGCACGTACTTACACACACGTACACACACCTACATGCACTTACATGCACTTACACGCACTTACACGCACTTACACGCACTTACACAAACTTACAAGAAGTTACACGCACTTCAACTGAACTTACTCGCACTTACACACACTAACACGCACTTACACGCACTTACACACAGTTACATGCACTTACACACACTTACACAAACTCAAACCGCGCGTGCATGGATGCGTGTGTGCGTGCGTGCGTGCGTGCATGCGTGCGTGCATGCGTGCATGCGTACGTGCGTGCGTGCATGCGTGCTTGCGTGCGTGCATGCGTGCGTACGTGCGTGCGTGCCTGCGTGCGTGCGTGCGTGCATGCGTGCGTACGTGCGTGCGTGTGTGCGTGCATGCGTGCGTGCGTGCATGTGTGCGAGCGTGCATGGGTGCGTGCGTGCGTGTGTGTATGCGTGCGTGCGTGCGTGCGTGTGTGCGTGTGTGCGTGCGTGTGTGTGTGCGTGTGCGTGTGCGTGTGCGTGTGCGTGTGCGTGTGCGTGTGCGTGTGCGTGTGCGTGTGCGTGTGCGTGTGCGTGTGCGTGTGCGTGTGCGTGTGCGTGTGCGTGTGCGTGTGCGTGTGCGTGTGCGTGTGCGTGTGCGTGTGCGTGTGCGTGTGCGTGTGCGTGTGCGTGTGCGTGTGCGTGTGCGTGTGCGTGTGCGTGTGCGTGTGCGTGTGCGTGTGCGTGTGCGTGTGCGTGTGCGTGTGCGTGTGCGTGTGCGTGTGCGTGTGCGTGTGCGTGTGCGTGTGCGTGTGCGTGTGCGTGTGCGTGTGCGTGTGCGTGTGCGTGTGCGTGTGCGTGTGTGTGTGTGTATGCATGTCTGTGTACGTGTGTATGTGCGTGTACGTGTGTGTGTGCATATGCGTATGCGTGTGCGTGTGCATGTGCATGTGTATGTGTGTGTGCGTGTGCGTGTGCGTGTGTGCGTTCGTGTGCGTGTGCTTGTGCATGTACGTGTGCATATGAGTGTGCATATTTGTGTGCATGTGCGTGTGTGTGCGCATGTGCTGGCGTGCGAGCGTGTAGGAGGGCGGGCGGGTAGGCAGTTGGGCGGGCGGACGGGTGGCGGGCGGGCGGCGGGCGGGCGGCGGGCGGGCGGGCTCACACATCTAAGCTTTCTTACAACACTTCTAACTGCATCATGACACTTTTCACTTCCTCGTCATACTTTTAACTTCCTCACGACACTTTTAAGTTGCTCACGACACTTTGAACTTCCTCACGTCACTTGTAACATCCTCACGGCACTTTGAACTTCCTCACACACTGCTACTTCTTCACACGTTGCAACCTCCACCTACGTCCTTGCCTGCTCCATTCATGCAACAAACGAATACTTCACACAAATCTTGTCCACCTCAACCAACTCTGAACTATCAGCCATGCCATGTGGTGATGACAAGCCACACCGTACCTGACAGTATCCAAGCTCAGGGTCAAACGCCTGCACACGTTGCAGGCGGCAGTGGAACCACAATTGGAGCAACAAGGAGCAGCAACAAGGAGCAGCAACAAGCAGTGACACTTAGGAGGGCTACCAGCTGGCCAAAACATCCGCGGCCAAGAAGAAGACAAAGGAAGGAGAGAGTAAGACAAAGTCAGGGGAGAAGAAGACAAAGGCAGGGAGAAGAAGACAAGGGCAGGGGAGAAGAAGACGAAGGTAGGGTGAAAGAAGACAAAGACTGGAGAAGAAGGCAAAGGCAGGAGAGAAGAAGACTAAGGCAGGAGGGAAGAACACGAAGACAATGGAAGGGGAGAAGAAGACATATGGAGGGGAGAAGAAGACAAATTACAGGGGAGAAGAAGACACTTGCAGGGGAGAAGAAGACAAAGGCAGGAGAGAGGAAGACAAAGGTAGTTGAGAAGAAGATAAAGGCACGAGAGAAGAAGACAAAGGTAAGAGAGAAGAAGACCAAGGCAAGAGAGTAGAAGACAAAGGCAGGATGAGTGCACAACACAAGTTGACCGGTCTTGGTCTTGCTTCCCTACTTCCTCCTCCCCCCCCCACCCCTTCCCCCTCCCCGGCATCCCCAGCCATCAATCAAATTAAGCAGTGCCAATCTTGNAAAGGCACGAGAGAAGAAGACAAAGGCAAGAGAGAAGAAGACCAAGGCAAGGGAGTAGAAGACAAAGATAGGATGAGTGCACAACACAAGTTGACCGGTATTGGTCTTGCTTCCCCACTCCCTCCCCCCCCCCACCCCTTCCCCCTCCTCGACATCCCCGGCCATCAATCAAATTAAGCAGTGCTAATCTTGTATGGGATTCTCCTCTTTTCCCGTTAAAACGTTTGTCCCCCCCCACTATCCCTTTTTCTGTGTCATTCAATGATCAAAAGAAACCCATCAATGCTGGAGCGCATACAAAAGAAGATTTGCACACGTGCAGGCACGAGCGCGACATGCACTACCATGCCTGCACCTGTGCCTACAGTGCATGCGCCTACAGTGCCTGCGCCTGAGCCTATATTGCCTGCGCCTGCGCCTACTGTACCTGCGCTTGCGCCTACAGTGCCTGCGTCTCCACCTACGGTACCTGCGCCTGCGCCTACGGTGCTTGCGCCTCCGCCTACGGTGCCTGCGCCTGCATTTGAGGTGCTTGCGCCTCCGTCTACGGTGCCTGCGCCTGCCCCTTTAGTGTCTGTGCTTGCACCTACGGTACCTGCACCTGCGCCTGCAGTGCCTGCATATACAGTGCCTGCGCCTGCGCCTAAGGTGCGTACGCCTGCTCCTAGGTGCCTGGGCCTGCGCCTACGGTGACTGCGCCTACGCCTACGGTGCCTGCGCCTGCGCCTACAGTGCCTGCGCCTGCACCTAGGTGTCTTGGCCCGCGCCTACAGTGCCTGCGCCTGCGCCTACGTGCCTAGGCCTGCGCCTACGGTGCCCGCACATGCGCCTGCAGTGCGTGCGCCTACAGTGCATGCGCCTGTGCCTACGGTGCCTGCGCCTGTGCCTACGGTGCCTGCACCTACGCCTCCAGTGCCTACGCCTACAGTGCCTGCGCCTACGGCTAAGGTGCCTACGCCTGCGCGTAGGTGCCTGGGCCTGCGCCTACTATGCCTGCGCCTGCACCTACTATGCCTGCGCCCACACATACGGTGCCTGCGCCTGCACCTAGGTGTCTCGGCCTGTGCTAACGGTGCTTGCGCCTGCGCCTAGGTACCTAGGCCTGCACCTACGGTGCCTGCACCTGCGCTTGCAGTACCTGCGCCTACAGTGCCTGCGCCTGCGCCTGTGCCTAGGTGCCTGAGCCTGGGCCTGCGCTGCTGGCGTCTGCGCCTACGGTGCCTGTGTCTGTGACTGCAATCTCTGTGCTTGCGCCTACGGTACCTGCGCCTGCACCTACGGTGCCTGCGCCTGTGCCTACGGTGCTTGTGCTTGCACCTACAGTGCTTGTGTCTGCACCTACTGTACCTGCGCCTGCATTTAGGTGTCTGCGCTTGCGCATAGGTGTTTGCGCTTGCACCTATAGTGCCTGCGCCAGCGTCTACGGCCTGCGCCTGCGCCTACGGTAAATGCGCTTGCACCTATGGTGCCTGCGCCTGCGCGTACGGTGCCTACGCCTACGCCTATGGAGCCAGCGCCTGCGCCTGCGCCTACGGTACCTGCGCCTGCACATACGGTGCTTATGCCTACACCTATGGTGCCTGCGCCTATGCGTACAGTACCTGCGCCTGCTCCTGCAGTGCCTGCACCTACGCCTACGGTGCATGGGCCTGCACCTATGGTGCCTACGCCTGTGCCTACTGTGCCTGCGCCCACACCTACGGTAACTGTGGCTATGGTGACTGTGCCTGGGCCTACGGTGCCTACGCTTGCGCCTACGCTGCCTTGTGCAAGCGCCTCCGGTGCTAATGTTGCGCCTACAGTGCTTCCGCCTGCACTTAAAGTGCCTACGCCTGCACCTACGGTGCCTCGGCCAATGCCTACGGTGCCTTAGCCTTTGCCTATGGTTCTTGCGCTTGCACCTACAGTGCATGCGTTTGCGCCTACAGTGCCTGCGCTTATGCCTACGGTGCCTGCGCCTGTGCCTATGGTGCCTGCACCTGCGCCTACGGTGCCTGCGCCTGCACGTACGGTGCCTGCCTGCCTGCACGTACGCTGCCTGCGCCTGGGCTAAGGTGCCTGCGCCTGAGCGTATGGTGCTAGCACCTGCGCCATGGTGCATGCGCCTGCGCCTACGGTGCCTGCGCCTGCGGCGACGGTGCGTGCGCCTGCGCCTATGGTGCCTGCGCCTACGCCTACGGTGCTTGCGCCTGTCCCTAGGTGCCTGCGCCTGTGCCTAGGTGCCTGGGCCTGCGCCTACTAGGCCTGCGCCTACGGTGCCTGTGCTTGCGCCTATGGTGCCTGCACCTACGCCTACCATGCCTGAGCTTGCGCCGGTGGTGCCTGCACCTGCGCCTACAGTTCTTGTGCCTGCGCCCAAGGTTCCCCGGCCTACGCCTACGGTGCCTGCGCCTATGCCTACGAGCCTGCGCCTTCCTCCACAATAACTGTGAATACGATGCCTGCGCTTGTGCCTATGGTGGCCGCGCCTGCGCGTGCACCTACGGTGCCTGCGCGTGCACATACGGTGCCTGCGCCTGTACCTACGGTGCCTGTGTCTGCACCTACTGTGCCTACGCCTGTGTCTAGGTGCCTGTGCCTGCGCCTAGGTGCTTGCGCCTACGCCTAGGTGCCTACGCCTCTGCCTACGGTGGCTGCGCCTGCACCTACAGTGCCTGCGCCTGCGTATATGGCCCGCGCTTACGCCTACAGTAAATGCGCTTGCGCATAATGTGTCTGCTCCAGTGCGTACGGTGCCAACGCCTACGCCTATGGAGCCTGCGCTTGTGCCTACGACACTTGCGCCTGTGACTACAGTGCCTGCGCTTGCGCCTACAATGCTTGGGTCTGCGCCTACGCTGCCTACGCCGGAGACTACGGTGCTTGCGCCTGCACATACGGTGCCTGCGCCTGCGCCTACGGTGCCTGCACCTGCACCTAAGGTGCCTGCGCGTGCGCCTACGGTGCCTGCGCCTGCACCTATGGTGCATGTGCCTGCGCCTATGGTGCGTACGCTTGCGCCTACGGTGCCTGCGCCTGCGCATATGGTGCTTACGCCTGCGCCTATGGTGCCTACGCCTCTGCCGACAGTACCTGCGCCTGCTCGTGCACTGCGTCCACCTGCGCCTACGATGCCTGGGCCTGCACGTGCGGTGCCTACACTTGCACCTACGGTGCCTGCGCCTACGCCTACATTAACTGTGGCTACGGTGACTGTGCCTGTGCCTATGGTGCCTACGCCTGCTGTCAGGCACACTTGAGCCGCAGCTCCGCAGGGAAAGACCATCCGTGGAGAAAGACATGGGCAGCCTGAGATCCGCGCACAGAACACTGGCTCCCGTGGATGCGGTTGAGCGAAGGATAGCGCAGAATCTAGGGACAGGGGGTCTGCATGTGAGCACAATTACCTGCAGCGATTCCTCCACAAACAAGTGCATGATGCGGAGAGGAAAAAGGCAAGACGCGGTGGTGAGAAATCCGCGGTGCAAAAAGAACAAGGACGAGCCACAGAAACATCCGCAATCACTGACAAGGCGCAGGTAAATCAGTGGATGAACCGAGTAATTAAGGGTGCACACCGGGTAAGATTCCCGGATCCCATAATGGATCCGGATTCACGAATCCGAATCCAGGTCTGGCTTTGATTCACGAATCCGAATCTGGATTCGCGAATCCGTAGGATTCACGAATCTTTTCCGAATCCTATGGGTGATGGCAGGTAAAAATCCTCTAATCTGCCACATAAATCCCTGTTTTCCACAGTGAAACAATGGGGAAGAGGATCTCCGAATCCCGAATCGAATCCTCATGAAGGATTCGGATCCCCGAATCCGAATCTTTCTCCGGGTTCACGAATCTTATTCACGAATCCTAGGATTTGGTGTGCAGCCTTACGANCCGTGGATGCGGTTGAGCGAAGGATAGCGCAGAATCTAGGGACAGGGGGTCTGCATGTGAGCACAATTACCTGCAGCGATTCCTCCACAAACAAGTGCATGATGCGGAGAGGAAAAAGGCAAGACGCGGTGGTGAGAAATCCGCGGTGCAAAAAGAACAAGGACGAGCCACAGAAACATCCGCAATCACTGACAAGGCGCAGGTAAATCAGTGGATGAACCGAGTAATTAAGGGTGCACACCGGGTAAGATTCCCGGATCCCATAATGGATCCGGATTCACGAATCCGAATCCAGGTCTGGCTTTGATTCACGAATCCGAATCTGGATTCGCGAATCCGTAGGATTCACGAATCTTTTCCGAATCCTATGGGTGATGGCAGGTAAAAATCCTCTAATCTGCCACATAAATCCCTGTTTTCCACAGTGAAACAATGGGGAAGAGGATCTCCGAATCCCGAATCGAATCCTCATGAAGGATTCGGATCCCCGAATCCGAATCTTTCTCCGGGTTCACGAATCTTATTCACGAATCCTAGGATTTGGTGTGCAGCCTTACGAGTAATCAAGGGAGAAATACCCTATCAACAGGAATGATGAAGCATCAATCACGGAGGAACCTCTCGAGACGCACCGCGAAAAGCGAAGAGTCAAGGAAGAACACGAAGACCGCATGCACGAGCCGCAGATGAAGAAGATCATTAGTAAAGAATATGATGTGTTTGAGGACAAGACCTGCGGGGCACAGCCGCACCGCGTGGAGTCCAAGTAGGAGGGAAGGAAAACGGCTTGAGAGGGATGAGACCAACGACGTGTAAACACACCGTGCGGAGTCTCAAGTAGATAAGACCTAGATGGCACTAGCATAACGTGAGCTCAGTCTTGCTTGCTTGCTTGAGCAATACTCCACATTTATGTACTCCACCACGTTGATCAAAGACATTCACTCGCTCTCCTCTGTGTTCACCACCCCACTACCCCCATGCCTTTTGTAGCTCTTGGAGTGCTGTCCGCGGCCTACGGGACTGTATGCGTGAAGAGCCAAAAGTGCGTGTGAAGTGAATTGCCGGTGGTGTCCTTGTTGAAATGATGCTCCTCACCATGGCAGGAGTGACTCCAAAAAGGAACACCAAAAAGACAAGCCTTAGTGGCTTAGTGGTTAATGGTGTCCACCTCTAGAGGCAGGGGCCCGGGTTCAAGTCCCACAAGATGAAATTCTGCCCTGCCTCAAGGGAGGTGGAAAATAGATGCCAGGAAGCTAGCTCAACCTCTAGAGTTCCTCTTTAAGTTTCTAGAAGGCCAGGTGAGGGTCCAGGAAGGTGGCACACCTTCTAGAAGGGGTGACTTGTCCTACAAGGCATCTAGAGGTGTCTTGGTCTTCTGGACACCTTCCCTCCTACTAGAAGCAAGCTGAGGAATCTAGGAAGGGGCAGAAGCTTCTAGAGGAGGGAAGGGATGCCTTCCTAGGTGGGAAAAGGACAGCCTACCAAGGAGCACTCTAGAAGCCATAGAATCTGCTAGGAAGCTCCAAATCTGGCATGCTTTGGTGTTCTGGAAAGCTTAGATCAGTGGCTATAAAATGCCACTGCTTGTGAGCCTTGATCAAGTGTTAATTCCCAGTCAATTGAGGCCAAAGCTATTGCCTCACTCTCTGACCAGATTTTGCCATCCTTGGAACCAGTTGCCTCCATAGTTTCAGTCTCTCCAAAAACAGTTGGTGGTGTGAACCAGCCACTGCTAGGGACCCTCCAGGGTGCACACTCACCCTCAGGCCAACAGTCCT